>CAHIKZ030001740.1:200000-305000 GCA_903632075.3 Acanthosepion pharaonis | reverse complement strand
ATACAAAAAAGAATATTTGTAGAAATAAGCACAAGATTATGTTTATACATGATTTCAAATAATTTAAAATGTACATGAAAGCATTTGCATGAATGTCTATAAATGTGCACACAAAAAAAAATGCAACCAAAAGATTTTTATTATAAAAACAGTCTGCTTGTATATAAACAAGAAATGTTAGAACTGTCTCAAGTACCATGTCTCTTCATGATGTAGACAATCATAGCTCCCCGCCATTTCTTCTTTTAATGTCTATAAACTGTACCTTAATATGATTGTCTTGGAAAAGATACTTGAGCAGTTTCTCCGTTATCTTTTCTACAGTTTTAAATTTAGAGCTGTCATTCTCCTAGACTTGTTTCCAACCAAGGCTAGAGAGCACAATTTGCCCTGTTATTTCAACTATAGTAGGAGATGAGCTGGATTCATGACTTTCCCAAAGAATTTATGCAAAGTGA
Source organism: Acanthosepion pharaonis (assembly GCA_903632075.3). Taxonomy (NCBI): domain Eukaryota; kingdom Metazoa; phylum Mollusca; class Cephalopoda; order Sepiida; family Sepiidae; genus Acanthosepion; species Acanthosepion pharaonis. The sequence goes on along the minus strand of CAHIKZ030001740.1, from coordinate 304,542 downwards.
ACATCACCTATTAGTCTAACCACACAATAATGACTTATATAGACTAGACTGAATAATAATAATAATAATATGCTTACTGGCATAGCAGTATCATCTGAAACACCTCTTTGAAAATTATCAAGAAATTGTCTAAATACAAGAACCTGGAGATTGAGATTAACAGGATGTGTGGAATGAAGACCGAGACTGTACTAATAGTAATTGGAGCTCTGGGTCTTGTGAGAAAAGGAATGGACTATTTTACAGATAGTGTCCTAGGTAACATCAACAGATAAGTTGCCCAAAAGATTGCCCTACTAGGATCATACCATATACTAAGAAAAGTGCTATCAATTAAATGACAATTCTCCTATAGGGCCTAAGGACCATAGTTTGGATCCGGCTCCACAGGATACAAAGCACAAAACATACAGAAATACATCAAGCTTGAATGTTTAAAAAGAAAAAAAATGTGTAAATTACAAAGGAAATATCTAACAATAAGAAAACAACTTTATAATTAAACAGAACCTGGTCATTGTTTTTAATTTGAGATCATAGAAATAAAAAAAAAAAATTTTTAAAAATGTAATATTTCTTCTACGTAAATGTATCTTAAATACAGAATTATACAATGACAAGTTTATTTAATAGTAATATATTTACTGAAGAAATGTAAATCTAAAATTCTATGACATTTCTATTCTATCCAGCTTTTTCTTTTAAACGCCAAATTCTAGATATATCCAGTTAATAGCCTTATTTTATGATTAGTCAATAGAATTATAGTTCCAACCTATCAAAATCCATCTCACTTCCTTACCATTTTGTTTAGGTCTACTTTCAGAATCTAATAGCAAAAAGTGCCAATATGAAAGCATTCATTTTTATGCTTTTAATTATAGATTCATGTTTTTTTTTTTTTCAAAAGTAATGGTAATAAATATTTAGCAACCAAAAATCTACAATACAAAACATAACTTTATATATTTAGGTCATGCACAGCCTGACCTCATATTTTAAGTAGTGAAATATTCTATTATATTAACAAGTAGAATTACTCATCTTTAGTAAGGAAACATACCTTGTGCTACCATGACAATGGAATGAGTAAGGAAAATGTGACTCCTAATACATTGATTTATTTGTTTAATTAATATCAGCTTTCTTTGCCTATTTTTACTTTTAATGATTTAAAAGCAGAACTCTTACATGCAACATTGCAACAAAAGAATTTTATACATATAATGTAGATTACTCATGTGGCAACAAAATTTAACATTATAATTTTTTGATAGTATGGTTAAACTAATCAAATCAATCAGCCTGGAAGCCATATGAGTTTGTGTAATGAAGTGAAACCTGAAATGTTCAATTTTTAAAATTTCAAAATAGAATGCCTGTCTTCTTGTCATTTTGTATATAGGAAAAAAAAACTATTCTAACATAAGTGCTTAAAAAGAAAATCAAAAATACTTTGCCAAATGCACTCTGCTTTAGACAACCCTAGGTTTGAATTCAATTTACAAAAGCATTCAATAATTATTTAAGTAATATAATTTCAGTAATATAAATTAAGTAATATAAATTAAGTAATATAATTTCAGTAATATAAATTAAGTAATATAATTTCAGTAATATAAATTAAGTAATATAATTTCAGTAATATAAATTAAGTAATATAATTTCAGTAATATAATTTCAACAAAAGAGTTCAATCTGCAATGTTATTAGTCCTGACATCTTAGTTTCAATCACTTTCCCACTGCCCCAACATAACTTCCCTGCATCTTTTCTATAAATATTTTCACAGGAATTGTTTTGATGAGCTTTGATACAAATTTTAAGCACAGTACTAGATTGGCAGCTAGGTCTCATCATTCTACTATTGAAATTGCTAGATGTAACAGTAAGTTCTATGCTAATAGTTTCTTCTTTCACATCTTAACTTCTGGAATTCTCTTCAGCTTCTTGCTTTCCTGTCGACTACAATCTTCAAAAATTTAAATGCAACATCAATGAACATCTGTCTCCTTGAATCCTGATCAGTCTTCTCTCTCCTCAATAGTCTTTGCTCAGTTTCTTTCACTCTCAATAACCCATTGCATTTTAGTGGCCTTATCTTGGTTGGGATAAAATGGTTGAGAAAAAACAAATTTAAGATTAGAATAACTCAATCCTTTATTTGTTTTGAACTTTACTTATTTCTAGAAAGTCAAATGAAGTGTAAGAAGTATAAACTTTTTTTTTTTTGTTACAGATACAAGAACTCTTGGATACAATAGGTTAAAATAGTTATCTTAGCAAGGACAGCCAATTCATATCACAACTTAAAACACACACACAAATATATGAGCAATAAAATCTTTCCAAATCTACACAGGGGGGTTAAGCTATTTATAAAGAGCAGATTGTTACCCAATTATACATTTCCTGTGGTACTAACTCAGACCAGAGGTCAATTAGGTGCCACTTAAAGTTGGTCATGAAGGCTGCATGTTCTGGTCATAGGTTGAGTGTAATGCACTTCAATGAAAAGATATACAAGAAAGTAAATGAAGAAATTTTCCCCTTTGCCTTTCTTTCACTAATATTTGTGGTATCTGCTCCAACTTCTGCAGCATAGAATCTTTCCCCTTGGAACAGTTACCAGATATCTTTGCCCTCTGTGAAACTAACTTAAATTCTTCCATTGCAACCAATGAATTCTTAGTTCCAGGTATCTTCCCCTTTGCCGAAAAGATTCCAGTATTCACATGCATAACCTTGGTGTTTACATCTGGGATAATCTCCCAATGGCCAAGGAATAGTCTCCTGAGGCTTCAGACTACTCCTTCATGTACTTCCATCTTTCATTACTAAACTGTTAGCTATCTCTTTTCCTTTCTCACCCCCTCTTCTCCGGACTGCAGTATATTAGGCATAATTGCTGACAGTATAGAAAAGCATTTTCTCTCCATCCATTTGTGAACATCTTTGTCTCCAATGACTCTAATGCTTACCATGACACATGGCTTAAACATTCTAAATGTACTAATGTTGCTAGTGTTCAGACATTAAATTTTTCCAATGCCCAATCTAGACTCAAATCATGGACTTTCCTACACATTTCCCTAGCAAAACCAAGCAACATCCTTCTCTACTTAATTTATTTCTTACCTCTTCCCCTCGCACTTGCTGAGCTTTGCAACACTGCCCTCGGTAATTCTGACCATTCTATGATAGCTATTGATATTTTATTCCAATCCTCCATTAAACAGGAACCCCCTATCCACAAGACCTCTTTCCATTACCAGTATGCTGCTCACAATAAATATAAGGGAGTCCTCAAAGGTGTATGTTTGCTGAGAGAATGAGGCACCATATAGCCTCTAACTGGCAGCTCTGTAATAGGGTATTAAATAAACAATGTCTCTATTCCTCCCTGATTCAATCGATAAGAGTCAGTATCATCCTCTGCTGAGGAATGCTTTGCTCGTAAATTCTCCTCAAACTCTGCTCTTGACTCATCTGAAATATCCCTGCCTAACTTCCCTCATAGAACTGAATCTTGGTTGAGTGATATGCTAATAACCCCTTTTATGGTTTCTGCTATCATCTCTAACCTAGATCCCCACAAAGCATGTAGACCTGATGGTATCCCTGTAATAGTCATTAAAACGTGTGCTCCTGAACTGGCTCCTGTTCTCTCTAAACTGTGTAATAAATGCCTTGCTGCCTCCTGCTTTCCTGTCTACTAGAAGTCATCTGCGGTTCCAGTTTTTAAGAACTCCGGTGAGACGCTCAACCCTTCTTATCAGCCTATTAGCCTTCTCTTTTTGGAAAACTCCTAGAGGCCTAATCAATGCTGAATTAGTTCATCTCATCACAGAGCCTTTTCTAAAACAAGCAATATGGCTTTTGTTTCTTTAGGTCAACTGCTGATGTACTGATGATAATTAGGGAAAGAGTCTATCATGCTCTAGGTAAAAATGGTGAAGCATGAGCTATAGCATTGGACATCTTGAAAGACTTTGACATGCTCTGGCATTCAGGACTTCTCCACAAACTGAAAAGTTAGTGTCTCCAGACACTTTTTTGAACTGATCCAGTCTTTCTTATTAAATTGTGAAATGAAAGTTATCCTGAACGGCCACTCATCTAGATCCTTTTGTACTAACAGGCATCCCCTAGGGCAGCATCCTTGGTTCTACTGTTTTTAATTTTCATTAATGATCTTCCTGATCAGCTCTCAACTTGGAATCTACATTGATGGCACACCAAATTACTCCTGCCTCAATAGTAAGGCTTGTCAGTCTGACAAAGTCAACATGGCAACCGAGGTCCAAAACAAATTCAAGTGCATCATTAACAGCAACATTAATCTGCAAAAATTTAAATGCAATGTCAATCACTATCTACTGTCCTCCTGATTACTCTCTTCTCTTTCTGTTCATAATTTTTGCTCCTGTTCCTAATTCTTCCACACCCTGTAACCCCTTGTGTTTTAGTGGCATTACTGCCTTGCTTGGGTTGATACTGATTTAAAAAAAAAAAAAAAAAAAAAGTGTTACTTCTATATAAAATTGAGAATTAGAAAAAAAAAAATTAAAACACAGTTTTCAAAATATGCAGACTATATATAATCTTTGATTCTGATATAATAAAAAAAAAAAAAAAAAAAAAAAAAAAAAAAAAAAAAATTTTACAATACATTTTTAATTTTAAGAAAGATATGCAAAAAGTATTTGTCCAGTTTATAAAGAAGGTAAATGAATGATCAAATGTGCCAAATGTGGCTTACAAATTTTTCAAGCTGAAGATATCTTGCTGAATGATGATCTAAAGCAAAGTAAACAAATTTGGATTGACAGCAATCAAATAAAAATATTATCCAAGAGAATAATTAATATTATACAACAAAAGAGATAGGTGATATATTTAAAATATATACACCAAGTGTTGAAATTGAGTTTGGTTATTGTTATGGAGTGATTTCACAGTGGAGGCTTGTATTTGTACTAAGTCAGTCCTAAAATAGGTTCGATATACAAAACGTTAGGAATTTGATATTATAGGTATAACGCAGAGTAATCTAGTTGTGGTCGCTGATGCTTTAGTATTCAACTAACTGTCGTCCACATCGACTGACTCACTGAATTACTCTTAAAACACTCCTACTTATTATTATAGGTGGGAGAGTATTAACTATAGAATAGGTGTGTTCCACTATAACAGTTATGATAGTCATGGTGATATGTAAAATTCCATGAAGGTCAAGTAAAAAACCTACTGAAGTGTAATTAAATATAAAAAAATACTCAGTTTTTTTTTTAAACAAATTAGGATGGGCAATGAAAAGCAAAAAGGAATAAATCAAGGAATAAATAAAATGAATCACCATTAGCTTTACCAAAGGCTAGTCTTCATTCATATAAGGTGATTATTGTGCATATAGTGGTATTGGAAAAGATTAACATTTCATCGTCACTAAGCAGCATGATGAATGGCCATATTTTCAATGAGGCTTCTTGTGTTGAATATCTGTTCAGTCTCAAAACCTCAAGTTGGATGTATATATACAGTCCATTGGCAAAGATGATGGAAATGGGGTCAGTTATTTGAATTTTTCAGATTTCACAGCTTGTTCTTAAACTGGTTGACTGTTTCAGTTGGGTCTGTACCATGTAGCCCAAGGATTGAACTAAGTTACTATGCCACCAAATCTATAAACCAATTATTTTCATCCACTATTTTTTCTTTTTGTTTTCATTCTACTGTATAGTTCCCAAACAGTGCAACATGCCTCATAGGTGCAATGGAAGAGGATAACAGGTGAGACAGAATGATTAAAAGACAATCAAAGATTTAGAAACAGTTTCAAAAAATTAATATGCCAAATTATTATGGTTTACTTGTAATTGCAAGCATGAGTCCCAATATAAAGTTATAAATAATTATTGACTTATTTTATCATTGTGATATTTTTGCATTATATTAAGCATTAAGAATATAGTAACTAAGGTCCACAAATTGAAGGAGAGAGTTATCAATGATAATATTCTGACTTTGAATCCATGGTTATCTCCCTTTAAGCCACCCCATTTTTTTTTTAAATGTACTTTTTATCATATAAAATTTGGTGAGGTGCAACCAAATTTTCATTCTGAAAATGCAGTCCAGAAAAAAAAAAAGAAAAGAAGTTTGGAACCACTGGTCGAGAGATGTCTTTTTTTGTTTTGTTTTGTTGAAGAAACAGAATAAACTGGCACTCAAGCCTTGGTTAGCAGTCAGTCTAAGAGAATGAAAACTGAATTCCAAACCTTAAAGAAGGAAACAGAAAACTACTCTATCTTCTCCAAGAATGTATAACAATTCACAGATAAAAGAAACTTGTAAAGAGTCATGGCATTAAGTTTTTAATTCTTACCAGTCAACTAACACTGCTCAGGAAATCTAGAAACTAACACACATTCTTACTTTATCTACCTACAGTGACCCCACCACCTTTTTTGAAAATTTATATTAGACACCAGATTAAAAATGTTTACAGACTGAAACTTACATTTCACTTGGGCATCAAATTTTAACAAGGGTTCTATTTACATTCTTTTTCACATTGATGGCAAGAGCAAGTGGCCTTAGTTATAAAAAATTTAAATGAAATTCTAATCTTATTCAATAAAGAGGTCTATTCATAAAGAAAAAGAAAGCAAAAGAGGTAATATCATTTTGCTATAGAAATATAACTGAGTCCTGACCACCATTTTACTGGTGGTAAAGAAAAAATGACTTAATGTCCAGCCACTGATTGAACAGTGGGTAAACACTTATAACTATTCTTATATCTACCATAAAACATTACATACCAATTATTTGTGAATTTTAACTCGGGAGCTCAGGGTTAAATTTGTTCAGGAACACAGGGAGTCAAAGTGTTAAGGACTGTTTACAATTTCTTTTGACCTAAATAAACAAACATTAGATAATTTGGTCAAAATTATTGGGTTAGAGATTAACATCCTCTATTAGACAATTCAGGTTTAATCAGTGGCCTACATTCTTGGTAACTAAATACAATAGCCTCTCTCCCATAATGTTACCTTTAGTGTATGGCATGTATATGCAAATTTAACAACTATTTTAGGACAGAGATAGTATTAAGGAAACAACCTTTAAGATCTTTAACAAAGATGACAGACTTAATCTGAGAATATATTATTATCTAGCAAAATCTAATTGTGTATGTTGGCATATCTCTCCAAGTGCCTCAGATACCAAAGCTAATTTTCAGCTTGTTGAATATAATCACATTGTATAATACACACCTTTTATAGTAAATATGCCATTTTAATTAAAAATATTCTAATTTCAAGTTATATAAATCATCTATGGATGATATTATGGACAGCATAAAAATATATATACAATTTATTAAATATTTATTAAATTGATAATACCATATATTGCTAGATTTTTTTGTTTTTACTGAAAGTTGTTCTTTTCAGCATATGAATTGGTTAAAAAATCTAACATACATTTCCAGTGCAATAAGATAAAAATTGTTTAATTAAACCAAGTCATCTATGATCCCTTGAACTTAAGCCTCCAAATTAGGAAGTGTGTGTATATATATATATATATATACACACACACACACACACATAGAAAAAAAAATATACTCATCAAGAAGAACCCTACAGTGTAGAATTTATAATGCCTTATTCTTGTTCTCTTCCCCACCCAAATTCACTCATTAACATTAAGCGCATTTTAAGTAAGCTCCAGATGTTGGCTGTAGAGTGCCTGATCTCAGAATTTTGTATCCAAGTAATCACATGACTAACAGCTGTGTTACTTTAATAACATTCAGTTTTTTGTTTTATGTTACAGAAATATCTGTTCATTTTCTTAAAGTTTAAAAAAGTATCAATCTTATATTCAAAAATTAAATATATCAGGAAAATAATGAACTGTTAAAGAATGATAAAAAAAAAATATACAATTTTCTATGAAGAAAATTTAAAAATAAATTTTATAAAAACAGTTATTTTCCATACATTTGAAACTTTTTAAATTAAAAAATTACTTTACTTTCAAAAAGGACCTCATATACTTTTGTAAAAGGAACCTTAAATACTTCTATATTAAAATTCCGAAACCTTGCAATAAAAAAAATATATGGGTATTGAACGAATGCATTCTTCATGATCTATCAAATAAATTCCGTTTTAACAGAGAAAATAGATGTAAATAAAAGAACAATCTTCCCTAAATCAGCCACATTACTTTTGAAATAGAGAGAAATAAACTGAAAGCAAAGTGACCCTAAAGAGTTAGGTTGGCCAAAGTTAATCTTCAGAAAAAATGAGAAAAATAAATGAAATTGTTGACAAAAGTTTTCTTAAATTTGATCTTTAAATTATATTATAATGGGTTCTTTGGAGAGAAAAACATTCTTGGTATCAAAGATAATATTTACCTCCAAATGATAATTAATCAAATATTAATTGATAAATTAAGTAGGTCATCTGTTGAGGTTTTGGTTTCACATATGAGGCACAAAGTGCTACTTTATGATTCCTGCAGTTTCTCTCTGACTAAGAATAATTAGGTCTCATCTACTGTCCAGTATGAAGGATCTTTTTGTCTGCCATTGACCACACCCAGCATCCTGCTGCCAGTTTCTTCACTGTAACCCTGGTAGGGGTGGCTTCTAGGTGCTATACTTTGCAAAAGGGACAAACTATGATTTGGTCCCAGAGTCACGTACAGTTTTGAATTCAGAATTGTTCTTAAAGATTGACTGCCAATCATGGTGAGAGAACTGTCTCCCTGCTATTTAACCCATAGCAGGTGGAGAGAGACAGATTCATACTTTTCCCAATGTCATTTGTACCTAATTAAATGTAATGAACTTGACTGGAAATTGAATCCAGCTCTTCAATTTCTCATTCCAAGATATTATCCACTACAGCATTCACACATCCTCCTGCCACTTGACAAAAGAATATCTTAAACAGTGTCACATAGTAAAATGGTCATATGATCCAATATCTAGTGTATTTGTATTATGGATTAATTCTTGTATTGAAAAAGAAAAAACTGTTTCAAACAATTTCCTTAAATGCTTTATTTTTTTTATAATTCAATAAACTTTGCCAAATTTCCATAACTTGAAAACTTCATAAAATTAAAATATATATTTGAATTATTGAAATCAAAAAGAAAATATATACATAAAAAAATCCAGTTTCTGGTTTTATGCAATAAATAATTATGCCAATTAAAAAATAACTCCAAGATATGAAGAAATGTAGACAGTCAAAATAAGACAATTAGTAAATAGATGAGTATGTAATTGCACCTTGTTAATGATATTCAGAAATTGAGAAGTTACCCCTAACTGAGCTTTTCCAATTAAAAAAGTAGACAAAATGTCTATCTAAGCTTCCTTCTCTCGACTGCTGAACATCTGTGATAAATTAACGACTCATCATGAATACTGATCCCACTCTTTCTATGCCCAGAATGATAAGATCATCAGTTTTCAGACTCACTACGTTAACAGAAATAACTTATCAGGATTCAGATATTAATCACTTATTTCTGTAAAGCATATACACTGGCTTTACAAAGCAGTGTAATAATGAGATTACTTGTTAAGTACTGAAATATTTTACTCTAATTAACTTCATTTTTATAGTAGGTTTGCTAAGTCAAATATATTTCTTAGGAGGGGAGTTGTGCCCCCTCTAACATCAAATGGGCTTCACCATCCTTGGAGGTTCTTGGAACCTATAGAGTGTAGGATAATAACCTTATATATATATATATATATATATATATATATATAAGTATAGTTTTTTGAGGTTTTTTTGTGTATCTGAAAGTATACAAATTTATAAATTAAACTAATGGTCAATTAATCAAGGAGGTGACTTCTTAATAATATTGTCCTGGGGAAAACCATACCTCATGTTGACACAATCTTTGTGAATGAAACTGGTTAGGCAAAACTATTTGAAAACCCATTGATGGTTGGGTAATTAATAGTTAGATAAAAGCTCTTTTGCTTTGCATAGCAATCTATCTAGAGATGGTGACTTGATAAAAATGCCCCCTTCCCCACTCATGGAGATGAATCAACCTGAAAAATGCACAATAATTAATATGCTTAAATAAAAAAAAAAAAAATTATGTTTGCACAATCTGTTGCAGGTGCAAGTAGCACAATATTATTGAAGTTAAAAAAAAGAACATGTTAAAAAGCAACCATAGGTCCTTTCACATTTGTTATGTATTTTGTCTAATGTCAGTAGAGTTATTAACTGCTTTCTTTGCATTACATCATAATCTAATTTACATTTGGAATAATATCCTCATCTTCATTTGTTATCACAATATTTTGGCCATTGTGCACTCCAAACTTATTCAGGTGTCTGCCAATCTGTGTAACACTCAGAGGATATCAAACTGAACTCTTTAATTTATGAAGATGGACAGCAGAATGAGTCTATGTCTAGGGATAACTCATCTTATTTAGCACTTCTCAGTTAGTCTAGTCTTTTCCCTACACTGAGTCTAAGTCTGTACTACTCAGACTGTGGATTGAACTCACAATTTCATTTTTTTTAAATTTTTTATCTATTTATTTTTTTTTTTTTACTAATGTTCACCCAATACAAGGCCCAAGAGCCAGTCTGTGTGGACTTATATTAGTTGAGGAAAGAACAAACATTAGGAGTATAGAGCTGAAGCAGACTTTAGAAGGAACTAGAAACCCAATCCTAAACAGGAAATGGGATAAACCTCTACTCCTGTTCAAAAAAACTGAACAAATTACTAGATCAGACTTGGTGAAAATAAAACAAGCAATAACTGAGCAGTAGTAAATAAGAACAAGATACCCCTAATCAGAAAGCAAAATGAGAACAATCCTCTTTCACAGATTAAATAAAGTGTTCAGTTTGAAATTCCTTGAAGGTTACCTAGATCAACAGACACTTAAAGACTAGAGAGCACAACAGCCAAAACATTGTGACAAAGATGAAAACATTAATCCAAATGTAAATGATAATTCCTCATCCCAGAATTTTAAACATAAATTAACAATCAGAATTCTGACAAAGAAAAGCATTTATCAGCACTCATTGTAAATTGTATCAACTATGTTATGCAAATTATGTAAATCAAAAGTGGTAACAATTTATTAGAGAAAGGGTATAAAAAAAATGTTATAATTTCATTGTTCAAATGTTAAATAAAATTGTTCATAAATTTTATTGATCAGAAAATTCTCATTAAATTTTATTCTTTATTGAAAGAGAGATTAATGCAATTTAGATCTTTATCTGATAATGGATTTTTTCCTATCTGAAGAAAAGAGGTTGCCTTGAAGATAATGTAAAGTAAACAAAGGACATTTAATTGCCATGTGAACTTCAAGTGGCAAGAATACTTTAACAAGAAGCTTCACCATGGTAATTTTAATCCATTTAATGTAAATCAGTTTTTAAAGACTAAAGACATTTTTAAAGAAATAAATGAAAATAAGAGTTATATAGAAACAGGATTTCTGACCTAATAATATTCATATAGTAAATATATTTAAATGCAATGATTTAACAATTTCAAAATATATAGTACTTTTTGCAATGTAAGGCATGTTAAAAAAAAAAAAAATTCCAAAAATCACCCTACATCTCCATGCCTTGATGACTGTGGTTTCCTAATAATTCAGAATTAAATAGGATTAAAAGTGGTTATATATCCTTTTTCTTCTATGTGCCATGTTCCTTCAGGATGTGGGTGATCATGACTTAAATTGACAATATTTTGGCACTCTTCCACAGCAGTTTGTATCATTAACTTTGAACCCTGTTCAAATTTTGTAAGGATTGGAGAGCATATTTCCACATCATTGCTTGATGTTAGACCTTTAACGAAGATTGGACATTTGTCCAGTTTAAATTTCTCACACTAACAAGCGATTTTACCAGCATATATGACAAAATTTCATCTTGATCCTTAGTGAGATTCATGTACTTTTCCCGGATTGCCTTTAACTGTTCTCGATATTCAATCTGCTCCTGCTGCATTTGTTATAATATTATCTTCAATAGTATATTATATTCATACAAGCAGTCATTAACTAGGAAGAAAAGATTTTTTTTGCTTTTTTTCCTTTTTCGTTTAAATTCAAATCCTTGTTGCTAATGTCATGTGTTCATTCCATTGGATGAAGACAACAATCATGAAATATGTTGTTTGGAGTCAACATAGTCTTACTGAATTCTGTATTAAGGATATAAAGCGCACTCCTGATTCTCAGCATTAATATATATGCTATTTCAATGAATCCAAGACATATTCTAGGAGATGTGTTCATCGCCACAACATTATATACATGTGTGTGTGTACCCGGAGATATAATATTCAAAGATTGTACATGTTTAGGCCTTTTATATATAAAATTAATTTCTGCAAATTTTGCACAAAAACTTTAAATTTCTTTTGAAAATATAAAACTAAACAAAAAAAATATACTGCCTTAAAGAAACGTTCTTACAAATATTTATATTTGAGTGTTTTTGTTTTATTTACTTTACATATGCACCTAACAAGTTCACAATTTGACATCCTGTGAAACTGAAATTAATCTTATTTTCCTGTTATACCCAATTTGTGAACATCTTCAAAAGATGATACACTAAGCCTCTTGTGGTTCTGGGTTACACCAAGGATGCCACAACAGGATTTTAATTATAACTATGAGCCAGAGCTCATCATGTTTATTTAGTGAGTCAATTAGAATTCTGTGAAGTGGTTGCAACATTGAGGACCAGAAATTAATACCATTGTAGACTTGAGGGACACTTGACTGACAATCATGATTAGAAGTTATATTTTCCAACATCAAAGATACTTTCATTGGGCACTCAAATCTTGAAAAATATTTAACTATGTTTAAATCCCGTTTGAGTTTATCCTTGTGAATGCAACATGATTCAGTTTCTGAAAACTTTTCTTTTTTTTTTTTATATTTATGTGTGCCGATTGTTGCTTTTGCAAATTTGTGAGGTGCACTATTAATCCCTGATACTAGAGTTTTCATTTTAAAAATACCAGTCTGATCAGGAGAGAAGAGAATTCACAGAAATGAAAAAGCATTGAGAGTATGCTAATCTCTCAGTTCCAGTTCTCGACAGTAAACCTAAGACCAGGATCATACATTATATCACTGATCATTGTAAAGACAATAATAGCACAATGCAGCATACAAGCTGGCACAGTGGATAAAGGCATTGGTTAGATCCAGTGACAGGACCCAAAGAGTGTGAGTTCAATACCCGGTTAAGGCAGTGGAGAACTTTCAGAGGGAAATTAGCAGGAGATAACTGATAACGGACATCCATCGCACGTGGAACTAGAACAGTCTACCCCAGTGAGCGAAATAAAGGGTTCAGTTCAACATTCGAACCACCTGAAGAAGGCCAGAGTGTACAATGGCCGAAACATTGTGATAAATATGGTGACAAAGATGAGGACAATAGTCTGAATAATGTAAATAAGGAATTTACTTATATTTATGTACAAATTAGCTGATTTGTTTATTAGATTAGATTAAAACCCAGTCTGAAAACTAATCAAGAGTTTACAATGTCAATTTAAATTCTTAAATTTACTTACTTGGACAATACCACCCCCACAAATTATAAATTATCAATCACAGGATTTCAATTTAATCCACTTAGTATAATGCCTTATTGTTCATATATTGAGGGTTATCATGAAACAAGTTAATATGCACACATGGTAAAATAGTTAATTGGTTGATTTTGTTTAGCAGCATATCAACCTCTATGGGTTATTTAATGGTGAAATCTAAATATTTTGAACAGTATTATGGCTTCAAATAAATATATTTTTAACATGCTCATATCCCTTCAACTACAGATAAAATGTATGTAATTTTACTATAAATAGGTATTGTTGGTATTTTTTATATAATAATGCATTTTTACCATAAAGATGTATTTTTACACTTATAGCATTTTGTTTTGTTTGGAGGTTCACTGTTTTCCCATAGCTGGGACCCTAACAGGCGTTACCACTCCAAGTCAGGGGTGGACCAGGAAAGAACAGCAATTAAGAGGTGGTTCCACACTCCTCAAAACCTCCTGATCAGAGTCCTTGCTGCTGGGTGTAGTTTATCAGCATACCAAAAATGGTTAAAACAGTGTTCCTACTCTGAAACCAGAGTTCAAAACTCATCATGGTGAAATTGGCAAGAATAATATCAGACTGTGAAATGATTCCATCATGTGGTACCATTGAAAAGTGTCTGAAAACCATACCACAGACTTATCCAAGCCTTGTAAGTGAAATTGAGTAGATGAAACTGTTCAAAAGTTGTCAATGGTTGTACTAAGTCACAAGTCATTGTGAACATGTGTTTGAGCATACTAGTCTTCAACTACTGATCATGTCAGAGTGTAGGTTCTCTCCCAGAAAATGTATGGTTCACTCAGCATAGTTGCAGTATAAACCATAAGTTGGCTCTGTGGGTGTTGAAGAAACACAAATGTACCTGAGCAGACATCTGCAACAGAGATTAGCCACTATAGCAGATAGGTGTACTCAGAAACAAGCAGTTAGGTATTAATATAAATGATCCAAAGTATATCATAAACCAAAGAACAAAGAAAACTTCATCTTCATTATCAGAATTAAAAAGGATTTTTCTTTGTTTAAAAATAACTGAATGCTAACCAACTACTAAAGATTGAATTTTAAATTCTTTATCACTGAGCAACATACAAATGTAACAATATGTATAGATGACTAAATAGATTTATTGTTAAAGATTTTAAAAAGTCTAATCATGATACTAAACAGTAGATATTTATGTACAGTACAAAAATTAATAATTACAACATTAATTGAAATTTTGTGATATAAAATGTTAGTATGAGTAATAAAAATATTTTGAAGCTATATATTTAAAATTGCAATTCAAACATTCCATATAAAAAGAAAACTATTTCATATCTTACACAGCAGCTAGCTGGATGAAGTTGAAATTGATTAAGTCAACTTACCTTAACTAAAAGGTGTCCTTCATTTTAAGGAATAATTCCAGACTGAAAAAGAAAAAAAATGAGTATTATTTTCAATACTAGTTCACCAAAACTGTCAAAAGACTGCATATTTAAACAATTTTACAACTGCATTGTACACAAATACCAAAAACTACATTTCTGCATATTCCTGAATATTAAGCTGAAATTAAAAAAAAAATTAATATAACTGATGTTCAGCATTGTTAGCATGCTATAAAGGAAAATTATACCAAATGAGACTAAATTTAAATATATCA
This sequence comes from Acanthosepion pharaonis, assembly GCA_903632075.3. NCBI lineage: Eukaryota > Metazoa > Mollusca > Cephalopoda > Sepiida > Sepiidae > Acanthosepion > Acanthosepion pharaonis. The sequence continues at coordinate 289,202 of CAHIKZ030001740.1, read as the reverse complement.
TTTGGAAAGTTTGTTATTTAAAGGGCCAAATTCAATATGAAATTATTTAACACAATGGGAAGCAAAGTGATTTATGAAAAAACTAAGTCAAAACAAAGCAATAAATACAAAAAGCAAAATGGATCAAACATGGTAATCAAGGTAATATCAAACAGTCCAGCAAAAAAGTACTTTATAGGATGTTAGCAGGGAGACTTCATAAAGTGAATAGTGTAAAATTATTTTTGATATATATATAAAATTGTATAATCAGGCAACAATCCTTTTATACAAGTTTTGTTAAAGATGACTGACAAGGTACTGTGATTAAATTTTCCATGTGTTCATACAAGTGTTTTCTTTTCTGGACACAAAATGTGTAAAAACTGTCCAAAAGTTCAGCATATCCAAGTGCTTTTGGTTATTCTTTTAGCCATTATCAACAACAATTTTTAGTTTTAAGTGAATGTGTGTTTGTTTTCTTTTTTTTATGCATGTATCTGAAGTTAGAGGAATGTTTTATTTTCCAAACACAGCATGTTGTAGTCATGTTCATAGTTAATGTTACTGTGTGTTAGCATTTTCTTTTTTATTATTAGTGCTTTCACTATTTTTAATCTTTTTTTAAAGCCACACACACATATGTTTGTGCATATATATATATATATAGATAGATAGATAGATAGATATCAATCCTAGCATATGGCACCTTTGGAAAATGCCTGAAAACTATACCAAGCCTTGTGAGTTAAATTGAGTAGTTGGAACACTTGAGAGCCGTCAACAGCTGTGCTAGCACAAATCCACAAGTTATGGCCAAGGGCTTGAGCGTGCTGGCCTTGTTCAAATTGTTGATTACGCTAGATAACATGCTCTCGCCCAGAAACTCTAAGGTCTGCTCAGCTTAGTTGGAGTATAAACCACAAGTGGGCCCTGTGGGCGTTGAGCAAACACAAATGTGACTGAGTGAGCATCTGTATTAGGGATTGGCTAGCTGCCCTAGTAGACAGGTATCCTCAAATACAAATGGCCAGCTATTATATATATATATATATATATACACACACACATACATACATACATACGTGTATAATGTGGTTTTAAGCATTACCATAATTCATGTTACTTTCATGCACAAGATACATTTATAAGGAAAAAGAAGTCAGCAGTCAATTATAAATATTTCTAGTATAAATATGTAATAAATTGGCCATTCTTTTGTAAATGACTCTTCTGACAACATAGTAAAAATATTATATTATTACATTACACACACAACACACTGTATATATATATATATATATATATATATATATATATATATATATATATATATATATATATACACACACACGTATGTATATATGTATACACACACACTGTTTTTCATATATTACACACATACATGAATTATGCATTATTGGCATGTAAACTCAACACAGTACAAGAGTTAACTTTACAAATTGAAAATCCTTTTATATACACAAACTAACCATCTGAAAAAAAATAATTCATTTGTTAGATAAACCATTAATTCTTTTTTACTTTTTTTTTTGTTTTAAGTAACATATGAAAAGACTTGAGGCAACAGAGACATTCTGGAAGGATGATGAGAATACCATAGACAGAGTATATGAGCAATAAGGAAGTTTTAAAGAAAATGAAAAAAAAAAAAAGGATGCTTATACTGAGAATCAGAAAAAGAGAGTTGAAAATGAGATATATAATGGGGAAAGGAGGCTTAGAGAAACTGACACTAACAGGAGAGGCTGAAGGAAAAGGAAAATGGCAAACAACCTACCTAATGAATTTGTGTGAATGGCAGAACAAATAAAATGGAAGGGATAGTAAAAAGACAAAACATGGTACACAGAATAATTTAGACTGTTTTTTTTGTTTACTTTCTAATTACTAAAATAAATTGCTTAAACTTTAACACTGTTTAAATACAACCACTTTTAGTAATAAAAAAAAAAAAAAAAAAAAAAATCATGAAATTAGTAAATTTGTAAGAGTGCAAAAGAAACCAAAATATTTAAGGATCTTTTCTACCCATGCCATATGCTTTATCATGAACTGGTTTGTTATTCTTTCCTTATTGACAAGAACCTACTTCAAAACCACTGACCTAAATATGTAAATTTAAACCACCATCCCACCCACAGGATAAAAACAGCTGTCAACTGTCACCTAACTCAGTCTGCTTAGACATATGCCCATTCATAGTAAACTGAAAATGTATTATTTTTCCACAAAAATAAACTTTGGGTTCAATTTGTAGCAGATTTACATTATTTTTAGCGAGGTTTTCATATTTTATATTAATAGAAAAATAAAAAGGAAAAGCACTGAATTTTTTTTTTCTTAAAACAAGTATTTTTTTCTACACAAAAAGCACAGATTAATGAATTTTAATGAAAATAATAAATTCTGCAAATAACATGGATAATCTACTTTTTTTGGCAGTAAACTGTTCTTGCGAACAAACATTCTTGTTAAATTTATACATTAAAATAATCTCCTGATAATCCCTGGTCTAGATCATATATCTCAAACTTTATTCATAGTGTTAAAACCATTTACAATTACACTGGTCATATTTCATGCACATGTGATCTAGGATTAACTTATGACATGGAAGAAAATAAAATATTTTCAACATTAAATATAAAAATAACACCCAAAAACAAACAATAGATCAAAAAAATAAGAAGTAATGTATGAACAGCCTAATCTTCAATAGAATCCACTGCTATGGTAACAAGGCATGTTCTACTATTGTCATCAAATATTGTGCTATCATAACAAGGAAACATCTCATTACTAGGAAAGAGAGATCAGTCTGCAGGATCAATAAATATATAAAGTTACATTGCAATTTTGCTTGAAAGCATTTTTAATTAATCCCCTAACTTATGTTATAGACAAGCGTATGGTTGCAAGAAGGAAATACGACAACAGCAGAAATAGATTTACAGGATTTATTTCAATAGGAACATGTGGGTTTGGGACAGCTACCTTGTGGTATAGTTCATAAGCCGGCTGCCGATCTGGGTTGATCTCTCACAGTAGTTCTCACTGGTTGGCGTGGCGCTCCTCCTGCTGACTGCCCAGACTGACCGTGACAGGTCTCTTCCCTGGCCTCCTGTTGACTGCCAGTACTTCCCCGTGTGACCCCTTTTATGGCAATTTTATGGCTTAACAGGCTCGAAAAACAACACGAGTATAATTAAGAGGGAAACATTTTTATTGGTCGAATAATAGGAAAACTTTAAAATATTTTACTTTTCTACCAGAACTTGTGCGTCGGGCCTATGCGCAAATGACGATAATGGTCATTTTTTGACAGGGCCTTGTCCCATTCACATCCGGCTCTCGCTCTTGAGTATGTTAGTTTATTTGCCTGCAAATCAGCTGAGATATGTCTTATTTTATTTTATAACACAAATATTTCAGCTTGCTCTTGATTTTATACTTTTAGAAAGATTTTACATTCCAATGTTTTACTATTAATTTGTATCAGTATATTTGAGACAAATATTCAGATTTAACAGGGTTTTAAAATCAATTTAAAATTCAGCATTAGCTGAAGTTTCAAACGATAAATATATAACCAAATATGCATGTTTTTCAGATCCTAGTAAAAAAATTTCTGAAAGAAATTAATGAGATTAAAAAATTCACTTGAAGCATGAGAAAACAATGTTTGCTTAAAAAAGTCTTTAAATTTAAATAATGTATTATGAAAGATAACATTTCAACCTTCCATCTGTCATCAACCATTGTAAGATCACTACTGGACAAAGATCTTTCCTAACCCCCTTAGCACAGTGTTTCTCAACAGCTTTAATTCATAATTCAATATAACTTTGTAAAAATTTTGAATTAAACAAAGAATGTTGAATACAATTGTATGAAAAGAAAGGTTAATATTCATTTATTCAAATAAAAGGAAAATTTTTAAAAATTAAAAAAAATAAAAATACCTTTTAAAAATGAATATTCAAACACGACACAGCACAGCAGTTGAAAATCACTGCCTTAGCATAACTGTGAAAGAATCAGAGAATAGTACAATCATGGATAATGACCATAATTATACTATCCTCTATCTCACCATCTGCTGTTTGATATACATTAGTCACCATTCAACCAACTTTATGCTCCATCTGTTATCATTTCTTCTTGCTATGTGTCTTGTCCAATTCTATTTGTCTTCAATTTACTATAAAATTGACTGGTGGTAATTTTTGCCATAAAAATATGTTGTAGGTAATTTTACTATAAAAATATACCACTGGTATTTTTACTATAAAAATGTATTTTTATACTTTCCTAATGTTTTGATTTTTATTTGAGGTTCACTATTTGCCTATAGCTGGGATCCCTAACAAGTGCTACCATCTCAGGTCAGAGGGTACCTAGAATAGCAGCAATTAAGAGGTGGTTGCAAGCTCCTCAAAATCTCCAATCTCCTGATGAGAGGCCTTGCTGCCAGATGTAGTTTATCGTCATACCCAGGACTACAGACCAAGTGAAGTTTAGCAAATATTCATTGAGCATTTTACTGAGAAATGCATAATGAGACGGATCTTCACTAGGTACCTTTCACTTGCAACTTTGGGTTAGATTTAATAAACACTAAGAACAGTAACTTGGATGTTCTCAAATTTCTGTGTTCTTTAAAATTGGCCATAATACAAAATACTATCAAAAAGTTTTATTTAAAGAGTAAGAATTAGATTCCTCCAAGAAAAAAAAAACTGATAGGAGAGTTGTTGTAATTGTCCAACAAAGAGACAATGAGTGGGGACACCAGATAATTAAACCAAATGACCAATCTGTTCAAGTCACCTTTAGTTTTAGATGACAAAAAAGATTTCATCTCTACATAAATGGTGTTAATAATAACAATACTGTCAAGTTAAAGAAACACTTTAATAAAAACAATATAAGTTGGATGATAACAATATTTTTTTTATGTGAAAGAGTTTGTTCGACTTTTCCTTTTTTTTTTCTTTTTTAAAATGAGGAGGAGTGAGTCAAGGTGACAAGTTATAGTTTTAACTGAAACTAATTGATCAGTAGTCAGTTGGGCATTGTTGTTGTCAGGTCTTAAAATATTCCAGACACATGTATAGATTTTTTACCTGTCCTAACTCCATGCCAACCTTCTTATCCCACACCTTGGAGGCTGGCTAACTGGCTATTCCTTAGATGAGTCACATCTAATGTTAATTACAGTTGCCCAGGTCAAAGGTAGGTCAGTTGATCACTAAGCAAAAAGAAAGGGAGAGAGAGAGAGAGAGAGTGTGTGTGTGTGTGTGTGTGTGTGTGTGTGTGTGTGTGTGTGTGTGTGTGTGTGTGTGTGTGTGTGTGTGTGTAATAAAGGTGGTAGTGATGATTTGTGTAGTCTTTACAAATCAAATAACCACTGCAAGAAGTACAGTTTAATACAATAATAAATAAAAAGTCATATAGACTTATATTACATGGGTATAGAAGGGTTTTTAGATTTTAAAATGTATTAAAAATCATTGTATATGCTACAATAATAATTTTTTTATCTTTTGTTAAAAAAAAATTAAGATTAAAAATAATTACATTAAACTCTACATGGATTTCAAGTTGATTTTTATAAAAGATCATGAATTAATTGAAGATAAAAAAATTTTTTAAAAAAAAATCAAATTTCTTAAAGTTATAGCATGCTAATGAATTATTACTTTTGAAAATAAGTAAATATAAAGTCATATATAGGATTTAAATTTGAATGAGAACCCAATGGAATGATATATTTTTCAAAATTGGAACATACACACTAGGTGCAATGAAATGTCCGTATTGGAGCTACTGGTGTGAATGCCAAGCAATACAGCATGCAGTTTCCAAATTTATGGCAGAGCGAATTTATCATGGTGATCTTTTTCTCATAGATGGTAGCGAAACTGTAGTTGACAAAAAAAAAAAAAAAAAAAAACACGTGTGTGCATGATAAAAATATACTTTTAAGATATGCTCTATTTATGGATAGAAGTGCTCAATAACTGGGATAGAACGTACCTAAATATAAAAGATAGAGAGGTCAACACAGAGGCAACACCGTTTTAGGCCATCTGAGGATTATGTTCAAGCATGAAACAGACTGTTGCCTCTTGGTATTGACCTCAGTGTCCACACACACACACAATTATATACAAGATAGATAAATAAAACAAGAAAAAATAAAATTAAGAAATATCAAAAATATAAGACAGAAGGGAAGAATTCGACGATTTTTGTGATCTTTTAGAGACTTTGTTAAATAGATATGAAAATAAACACAGATGAGCTTAGCACCTGGTACTCACTTAGAAAGAAGTAGGAGCCTCACCTTTTACTATTAAAAAAATTACAAGATGATAATGACCAGTAGAAGAGAAAAGGATTTCTCCCCCAGCTGCACTCAATGTGTAATGAAAAATACAGTCTTAACAATTTTAGAAGCTTTTATCAAAGATGAGTATGAACCAAAGCCAGGCAGCTGATGTATGCCTATTAACAGCTTGAAGCATCAGTGAATTCAGAAAAGAAAAGAAGAAAAAGAAAATTGTTCTAATGACAGCTGCTGTTAACCACCAAATTATTATTTTTCTAACACATAAAAGCTTAAAAAGAAAAGAAAATGAAAAGTAAGGCTGTATCTGAAACACTTGTAAATATTGTTTCAACAACTATATGTAGCCCCCCTTTTCCTGCTTCCATAGCAGATATTTACATGACCACACAAATACTAGACTTTATCATCAACTGTTCCATCAAATAATTTCTGCTAAAAGAAACTACCATATTTGATAGCATTTCAGACCACACTTTCCAACAAGAGAGGGAGAAGGAAGATGAAGAGAGGGGGAGAAGAAGGAAGATGAAGAGAGGGGGAGAAGAAGGAAGATGAAGAGAGGGGGAGAAGAAGGAAGATGAAGAGAGGGGAGAAGAAGGAAGATGAAGAGAGGGGGGAAGAAGGAAGATGAAGAGGGGGGAAGAAGGAAGATGAAGAGAGGGGGAGAAGAAGGAAGATGAAGAGAGGGGGAGAAGAAGGAAGATGAAGAGAGGGGGAGAAGAAGGAAGATGAAGAGAGGGGAAAGAAGGAAGATGAAGAGGGGGAGAAGAAGGAAGATGAAGAGGGGGAGAAGAAGGAAGATGAAGAGAGGGGAGAAGAAGAAGATGAAGAGGGGGAGAAGAAGGAAGAAGAGAGGGAGAAGAAGGAAGATGAAGAAGATGAAGAGGGGAGAAGAAGAAGAAGAGGGGGAGAAGAAGGAAGATGAAGAGAGGGGAGAAGAAGGAAGATGAAGAGAGAAGAAGGAAGAAGAGAGGGGAGAAGAAGGAAGAGAAGAGAGAAGAAGAAGATGAAGAGAGGGGGAGAAGAAGGAAGATGAAGAGAGGGGGAGAAGAAGGAAGATGAAGAGAAGGAAGATGAAGAGGGGGGAGAAGAAGGAAGATGAAGAGAGAGGGAGAAGAAGGAAGATGAAGAGGGGGGAGAAAAAGAAGATGAAGAGGGGGGGAGAAGGGAAGATGAAGAGAGGGGGGAAAGAAGGAAGATGAAGAGAGGGGGGAGAAGAAGGAAGATGAAGAGAGGGGAGAAGAAGGAAGATGAAGAGAGGGGAGAAGAAGGAAGATGAAGAGGGGGGAGAAGAAGGAAGATGAAGAGAGGGGGAGAAGAAGGAAGATGAAGAGAGAGGGAGAAGAAGGAAGATGAAGAGAGAGGGAGAAGAAGGAAGATGAAGAGAGAGGGAGAAGAAGGAAGATGAAGAGAGAGAGCAAAAGAGGGAGAAGAAGGAAGATGAGAGAGCAAAAGAGGGAGAAGAAGGAAGATGAGAGAGAGAGAGCAAGAGAGGGAGAAGAAGGAAGATGAAGAGAGAGAGAAGCAAGTTGAGGGAGAGAGAGGGAGAGAGAGAGGGAGAAGGGTGAGAGAGAGAGGAGAGAGAGAGAGAGAGAGGAGAGAGAGAAGCAAGTTGAAGAGAGAGAGAAGCAAGTTGAAGAGAGAGAGAGGGATGTACCCACCTGGCATCAGTTTAAACTCCTCTTTTTCTATATATCCAAACTAATTATAAACTTTAATTTTGGAAATTGAAAATTTCACTTACATATTTCAAAATTTAGAAGTTTATCAGCAAAATAAAAATCACATCCCCCTTGCCTTTACACACTGCAAGAGAGCAAGTTTACCTAATAGTGAAAATGCTGATCAAATCTGACTGATAAGAGCATTACGTTCAAACAATTTTACTCATCTTGGTTGCTATACCTGCTATACCCTCAATGTTTTGCCTGTTGTACCCTTCAGCTTTACTCAGGTGTCTATTGTACTTGGTAACCTTCCTGGAAATATGAACCAAACCCTTTGTTCTCATTATGCTTTCCATGTTCTCGTCTCTGCAAGATTTTTTTTTTTTCCTATTTGCCTTTGTGTGTTGCATGCCCATTTCTTCTTGGCCTACTTGATTAAAGTGTTCATCAAAACACATCTGGTTTCCCTGGCAGTTGTGAGTTCAATCCCTTGGTTGAGTAGTGCAGATTAATAATATATCCTGATTCAGTGGAAGAAACAGACAAGTGACACAGCCATATCAACCCACAAAAAAAAGTTATTTGATAATTTTATTCAGAAACCAGAAAAATGGTTTCAACTAAAACTTAACTTTCATTGTTCTGCAAACAAGCCTGCAGAAATTAAAATTTTTCTGCCTAAATACACCATATATATGCTTACAATTATATATATATATATATATATATATATATATATATATATATATATATATATATATATATATATGTATGTATGATGTAGAGAGAGAGAGAAATATTGGAGAAACTATGTGTGGATATAGAAAAAAAAATGCCATAAGGTCATTAAGCTGCTTTGCATACCATTACTGTTATGTTGCTGTGTAGTCAGTTTAACCATTTTTTAATGTTTCAACATTAGTGTATTTTTTTTGTCAAACTAAGTTAATTTTATATTATAATTCAGCTAACAACTTGTAAGGGTATAGACTTCTTAATTCTCCCTCATAAGCTCTAGTTGCATGTGCTAAATTATGACTCACAAATTCTTCAAGATGTATTAAAAAAAGCAAGTAATAATCATCACCAGAATGAGATTTTTCTACATAAAACACTGCCCCACCCCTATGAATTTCATCAACAAATCTGATTAAAAAAAATTTTAAAAAAAGATCGAGTAATGATGATACATTTCAATACTTGATTTTATTGAAAGTGTAGAGTGCAGGGAGGAGGGTAATGAATTTGGGTAACAAACTGATCTCTTCTCCCAAATGATTAAGGAACAGTGGGTGGGAGAAAAAGATTAAAGATTGGTTGACAAAATAAAAATGAATACAGAATAGGAAAAAATAAAATGTTTTCAAAAAATGAAAACATGACATTTGCAACAATTTCCATTAAGATAAAAAGAACAAGAAAAGGAATCAGTAGATTACCAATGGCTGTAATAACAAAGCTCGTATGAGGCATACATATTTTTTTAACTTAATACTGAGTAAACTTTGATTAAAATTTAGAAGTTATTAGTGTGGAGAAAATTGTATGAATACTATAGAAGAATTAGAAAGTCTGCATGCATGCACTCATGAGTCAAATCAATTTAGCAAGAGCAAAAAAAATTACAATTCTCTCTCAAAACTTTTGTCAGCCATTTTTTTTAATATTGCTGATAATAAAAACGTTTGAACAAAAGGGGAAAAAAAAAACAAAAAACTTTAAATGAATATTTTTAATGATTTGGGATTTTATTTCAAAATATTTTCTAATACTTTTCTATTAAGATAGAGTTTAATAATGAATAAATGCTTATCTTATACATGTGTACCCAATAGAAGACTTTATAGTTAGAAAAAGTGTAGGATTTATAAACTGCTCATCAAGAATGGGGATTAACATCAGTTAGAGAAACAACTAATAGAAAACATTCTTCTACAGAAGTGATAAAATGGTATAAAAATGTGAGCACAAAATGAGATCTTTATTTCCCCAGTTTCAGTAAATTATTTCTTCATTTCAATGAACATATAATTTAGATAAAATAATCAATTCCTAAGAAAGTATTTTATAGGAGGTACACCAGAGAAAGCAAGATCAATACTATATTAACTGATAGAGCTTTAATATTTTGGAATAAATTCCTGGTGAACAGTGGCCAACCACAAATAAAAGTTTTATACATTCTCACACAATGATGAGCAACTATACCATTTTATTTATATATATATATATATATATATATATATATATATATATAGTGTAACCTGGATATAAGAGAGTTGCCGGGACCGAAGAAGTCGTCTCTTATATCCGGGTTTGGTCTATTTTATATACATTAACACAAGCTCTAATTTGGGACAAGAGAAAATCTCTTATATCCGGGTTACACTGTGTGTGTGTGTGTGTATATATATATATATATATATATATATATATATAAATGGCAATCATTTTACATATTTTATGACTCAAAGAAACCAGAGTCAATCTTAAAAAGTCTAAGTTCTAATTTCTTCAATTAACAACATTAACTTATTAAATGAATGACTCATTAACATGAAATTATAATTAAGATACCCAATATATATAATAAAAAATTACATATAAAAAAGAATCAACATTAGAATTTATTAATAAACAGCTGCAAAATAGATTTTACATATAAGAATTACTAGTGATTCAAATTAAATTAAAATAATTGCCTAAATCAAAAACTGGCAAACATGATCAAGATGAATGGAACAAAAAAAATATAAAAATAAATAAAAAAAATAAAAATAAAAACGCATAAGGATAAGTGTAAAATATTAGAGAGCAAAACTTAAGCATGTAAAAAGTATCTTATATATAAACTGAAGAAAAATGTGTTAAAGTTATTTGTGTTTTTGAATTCTTCATCCAAAATTGCATTCATGATGTTATATATGAACAGAAAGTCTAAAATTTCCTGCAAAACTAAAAGCTTCCAGTTATTTTCTAATATTCTCTAATAATAAGTAATGGCTGGCTGTTTGTTTGTTTGTTTTCTGAGTATGCTTATCCGATTGGGTGGATGTCCAGTCCCTGTTGCAGATACCTGCTCAGTCTCATTTCTGTTTCTTCAACACACACAGATCCAATCTGAGTTTATATTGCAATTATGCTGAGCAGTTAAGGTTAGTTACAGATTCTGGGAAAGAGTGCATAATCTGGCATGACCAACAGTTTGAACAAGGCTCAAACCCTCCATCATGATTACCTGCATTTCTTGCTAGCACAAGCATTGATGACTTTCAAACAGTTTCATCTACCCAATTTCACTCAAGGCTTTGGTCAACCTGTGGTATAATTTTCAGGTACTTCCCAATGCTGCTTCAGGCTGGGTTCATCTCAAGCCAATATTATCAAGAAATCATTTACTTTATATATCAATCCTGGTGAGATTCAAACTTTGATCATATGACCAGAAACCTAACCATTCAGCCACACACCCATATTGATATTCTCTAATTAATACCAAATTCCTATTTTTCAAAGTTAAAAGAAAAAAAAAAATAAAAAAATAAAAAAATAAAAAATAAAAAAAATCAAGCTACACATACAAAAAACTGCATATATGCATGCATACAATGCAGCACATCGTATTGAAATTCAAGTTTGTAATAGATTAAAATCATTGTTCCTGAATTTTTTATTAGAAAATAATGAAAGGATTTTTACAATATCTACATAAAGGATTAAGAAAGGATCAATATACCAAAATACTAGTTACCAATTTGTAGTTTTCTTTATCCTAATTAAATCTAGATAATTAAGATTCTAGTCATAAAAAATTGTATTTAAGTAATTACTTTACATTAAGACATTTTTATTGTTATCACATTTTGGCCACTGTGTCCTTCAGCCTTCTTCAAGTGTATATCGATCCAAGTGACCTTTAAGGAATTTTAGACTGAACCCATTATTATATGGGTTAAATTGTTCTTGTTTTCCTGTCCATGTCTAGGAATACCTCATCTTGATTTTTTCATACTACTCAGTTACTCCTCATTCCGTCTTCACTGAGTTTAAGTCTGTATTACTCAGCCCAGGAATTCAACTCACAATTACTATGCTACCAAATGAAGCAGTTATTTAATCCTGTATGTTCTTAAATAGTCTCATTGAATTTCATATGGATGCCATGCATGGCACTAGACTCCTTCAGAAATATTTAAACTGTTTCTCAAATCGATGCTTAAAAAGAGCTTTGAGCAGGTGAAGCATGTAGACCTCAGTGAGGATCATCTTTCCTCAAATATCATGGACTAGCATTATAGAATCACAAACAAAGAACTGTACTACATAACAGAAACCACATTGAGGTTTTCTACAGTAGCAACGAGTAAAATGGATATCACATGTATCTCAAAGAGAAAATAAGGACAATCAAAATGCTGATGTTCTACATTACCCCAGACAAACGGCAAGGAAAGAAAGAAACCCCATCCATACTGGAAAAAGCATTAAAAATTATAGGACTTGAGTAGCCTGTTGTCCTGAAAACTTGTTTTAAGAGAAGGATTTTGTAAATTTCAACCAGAAGCAGCACTAACAGTTCAGTCAATGAATGCCAAATATTTCCTTACATTTCCTATAAGTCTACCATTCACCCATTCTTAGAATATTGCTGCCACCTTTGGTCTGGTGCCCGGCTATTTATTTTGGGCTCCTTGATAAGATCCAAAGAAGAATCTGCAATATTATTGGGCCTGATCTGGTACTTCAGCTCCAGCCATTTTCCCCCACCACCATAAGGTTGCCTCTCTCTGTCTTTTCTATAAATACTTTCATGGTAATTGTTTGTCCAAGATCTTCGCTATATTACTTAGAGTTTTTTAATTTAAGTACAGCACTAGACTGGTGTCAAGATCTTATCAATTTACAGGAGCTGGCTAGATGTAGCCATAAATTCTATACTAACAGTTTCCTCTCTCAAAAAAACAGTGAATATTATTACCATTGTCTCATAAGATAAAGTTAAGTTCATTTTTCAATCATTGAAACACAAATAAAACTTGGTAAATCAAAATATCTGCTTATATAACTCTTTCTCTACATAATTTACATAGTAAAGCCATTTGCATAAATCATGCTCAAAACCAGAAAACTATTTTAACAGTAAAAAAATAAATCTAATCAATGAATGAGTAAAGGAATAATACATTTTAATTTATTTGCAGTTTATTTTTATAAATAGTAAAACAATATTCCCATAATGCAAATGAAAAATAATGTAGTCATTAATGAACAAAGCTGAAAAAGAGAACTTTTGTTACTGGTAGGTATCACTGCATAAGGTAGAATCAGTTTGAGGTCTCAATATACAATATGGCAGAGCATTTAAATATTTACTCAAACCATGATTAATCCTCATTATATATATATATATATATATATATATATAATATTTTTTGTTTAAAAATATGATTCCTTCGCTACATAAGAGTTCTCATGTTTCAAAAATGAGAGCCGAAACCATCCAAATAATTATTAATATTAAGTTGAATTGAGGTGTTTAGTCCCGTTTCATCCTCAAGCAAAATTTCACTTGAGGATGAAACTACTAGTGAAGGAATCATATTTTTAAACAAAAAATATTATTATAATAAAGCCCTACTTCTGTATGGAGCACTGTCTTCTTAAAAATAAAAACAAAAATACTAAGGAACCCCGGATTATGCACCCAACGTGTTCTTTTCTATTTTCTGCATACCTGTGCACTTATACATACACACACACACATATATATATATATATATAAGCTAAATAGATTTTGTCAAAACATGATTGCTTTAAAATGTGGATTAATTTCTCAAAAAATTGACATTTGTCAGATGGAAGAAAATAGTCAATAAAGAAATCAAAAGAGAAATGGAAATTTTTTTCTTTTTTAAATTTTTAATGTTTTAAATTATCTTCTCCCTCTTCCTTTTTCCATATGCAGTGTCCCTTTAGGATGTGGGTAATCATGGCTCACTACAAGTCCTTATCCTTCATAGCAGGTTTGTCCCCCTGACTAGTGCTTCCAATTTCTGTTCTGCTATTCATTTACACAATCTCATAAAGTAGGTTAACTGCTATTTTTCTTTTGCCTCTCTTGCCTTCAACATCCTATGAGTGTCAAATTCCCCAACTTCTCTTCTCTTATTGTGCATCCCAGAAATTCTCTTTATGAATTTAAATGTAGTACTAGATTGATAATAAGGTCTTGTCATTAAATGGCTTGATGTTACCATAAGTTCTATGCTAACAGTTTCTTCACTTCCACTTATCGCTTGCGGAACTCTTCTAGCTTCTTGCATTCCAGTCATCTTTGATTTCCAAAAATTTATATGCTATGTCAATCAACATCTTCAGTCTTTTCAATACCCGTTCTTTTATTGTTCTCTCTCCTTAAGTATTTTTTTCTCATATTCTCTAACACTTAGTAGCCCTTCACGTCTTATTTTAGTTTTATTGCCTTGCTTGGTGATGAAATGATTGTTTTTTTTAAAAAAAAAATTAAAAAAAAAAAAAAAAAAAAAAAATAAATGAAGAAAGTGTCCTTTTCATTCATTAAAATTTCCTTGTTGCTCATGTTTGGTTCAAGTTATTCTCAGCATCTCTTCATCTGAGAAAATTATCCAGCATTCACTGCCATATAGGAGGACTGATATTACAAACAGTTCAGCATTTCTTTCTAATGAAATTTCCTTTTTCTTAATACTTCAGTTCACCTTTATGCAGCTTGCTCTAGCTTAAAAATTAAATATGCCATCATTATGGTAACAGGAATATTGCTCAATGCCAATAAAGCAAATATGTCAGGTGTTAATGTAACTTAATATCATTAGTAAGTACAAATAATCAGGTTGATAACATTTTTTTCTTTGGATTGATTTTTACTTATAAGGATTAAAAACCAAAACAAATGTTATCAGAAATGAACAGAATGAATAAGAAATAAAAATATATATGGTGTGATATATTGATATAATGGAATATGCATACACCTGTGTTCCCCATCACTGGAATATGATTGGCTGGTGTCCGTCATAAATACTGACGGGCGTGTAGGTATGACAGAGTCAATGAGCCTTAGTCTGAGAGCTAAGTCTATAACGATGCCCATTGGACTACGCCAATGATCTACACTTCTTACCTGTGACTACAACGCATACCAGACGATTACTGCTACCATATTCTACTTGGTTATAGTAGCCAAAACCACTTAGCTACTTCATTCAAATATATCCCTTTCCAGGACATATATATGTAAAAAAAAAAGGACAATTCCAATATCAAGCAATAGTAATTAGTGTAGAATTTAAATTACAGAAATGTATGAAGACAAGACACTTTAAATTATCAACATTCATTTTTACCAAAACAATGTATAAAAATAACAATGTAAGATGATTGGAAGTTATATATTGATAGAATTTACATAAAAACTAATGCAACATTCTTGTATTGCTACTGGAGATTTTTCTCTCCTAAAAAAAAAAAAAAAAAAAAATCATAATACTGTTTTTGTTTTCTTTTTAAGTAATAATTTTAATTATATTCCTTTCCTATCACTATTAGACACAAGAAAATGTAAAAATTTACCTATATGGTTTATAAAAGGAGAAATAATCACAACATTCTATGCATATGCACATATGGAAAGATATATGCACACAGCCACACATGTATACAAAAAAGAGGGAAAAAAAAAAAAAAAAGAAAAAAGAAAGAACCTTGCACCAATGAAAAATACAATTTTTTTTCTTAACTAAGTATAAAAGTAAAATGAGAAAAATAAACAGTCAATTGCTGATATCTTCTGATGAGTAGATGAAGCGATCGCTGTCAAGATGCTGAAAATAACATCAATCAGCTAAGTGAAAAATTCTGCATTAATCACACACAAAATTATATAAAAACAAAAGGAAAATTTGCCTTAAGTGATAAGTTTTGTCATGTGATGGACTTTATCAAGGCAAATGTAAGGATATTATTTTGTAATAAGTATTTATATACTCAAGTAAAAATATTGCTAGTTTTTAAATTTTTTTAAATATAAGAACACTCATGAATATACTTCAAGCTAAATGAAAGTTAAGCTAAATTATAGAGGATGCTAAGTCATGGAATTTGATGTCTAATAAATGAGAGTGAGTAAATGTTTTGTTGTTGAATATTTTTTTTTATGATGTAATTATTATTTAAATTTTGTTTGAGAAATTCATTTATGTATTATATATTTTAAATAAGAGAAGGTTTTGAATTTAATTGTTTTCTTTCAATTTAACATTTTTTTATAATAATGAATATTGGCTTGGGAGAAAAGTATTTCTTTTAGGAAAGGAGATATTTGCAAAAAAAAAATCTGAGGTGCATATTTATATTTTGGTAATATTTAATTGTGACACTCAAGAATTTTCCATCTAAATAAGTTACTCTCTCTTTTAATAAAGTGTGGTTGAACTTATTTCTATGTATAACTAATAAATTTGATAAATTGTTATGTTGAATTATCTAAACCAAGTCTGAGAAATAAGAATAAAAAGTTAAATTATTCACTTCTACAGTTTTTCTGTATTCAGCCACTGAAAAATAATGCTGAAAATTAAAACTATTTTCTGAACTTGCAGATTAAGCTTCTCTCCCTCCTGTTACACTCAAAACATATTTTTTCTAGTGAAATAAATGTTTTATGTGAGGAAAATATATGAAGATATATCTATTAAATTCTCATACATATTTAAATATGTATGAGAATTTAATAGGTATATCTTTAGTCATGATTTATTTTTCTGTATTTTATAAACTACAAAAATAAAAAAAAAATTACATAAATTAAAATAATTCTGTCATTTTTTTTTGTCTTCACTTTTTAAAAAAGTTTGTTGTAATAATAAAAAATAACCTTTTCAAACCCAAATAAGATAATTTACTTATAAATTGGCATTTGGGGCTTAGAATATCCCAATGGAATTCCTTATATTAGATTAAGACATCCTACTCCTAAAAGAAAAGATAAAGGAAAAAGTCACCTACCACATAAAGGCTTGCATAGGAATGATGAATGATCAATATTTACTTATCCCCAAACCAAATAAATGCTTATAGACTCAAATATTTTAAAGAGAAAAAAAATCTTATTTAAGCATTAAATAAAGCATAGGTTGATATGTTGTAAAAATCAACCAACCTGAATTACTTGAATAAAAAAATAAAAAATAATAATACACATTTTGAGGACTATATACTTTCAAAGTAGATTTCTTTTCTACAACCAACATTTTTTTTTTGCATTGATAAATGGAAACTAATACAAAATGCATCTTGCACAAAGGTGTTCTTAAAGTTTGAGGCCCAAATCAATCTTTGATAATATAATGGACCCTTCAGTTATAATCCCCAAAAAAAAAAAAGAGTGATGACCTCCGTTCATCCTTGATTGGTGGTAGTTGAGGGTCAGATTCTAAGATTTCATGTTAATGGAATTTTTTTAACTAGCTTGGTCTTTTCGAGGCATTGAATGTAACCAGCCATTTTTTACCCCTATTGAACAGGTTAGTTTGATCAGGGAAACATCTTCATGGGAAGATCAGAAGAGAGATCAGTCAACCAATCTCTGACCACTCATGTAGAGTTTTTGAAGGTTTGAATTGGCCAACATATAGTTTGACTGATTTCATCAGCATAGATGTTTACAAATGATCTGAGTATATTCTTAGGCAGATCATTTATGTAGATCAAAAAGAGGGTTGGTCCCAAATAGGAGTGACCCCTCATCTGGGGAATACCTGTTTGACCTGAAGGGTGATTGGAGGTGGTCACAATGCACAGGGCTCGGATTTTTTGGCCCAAATATAACAACAGCTCCATTTTGCCCTCAGCTCTGAGGACTGGCCATTAATAACTACCTTCAGGGACCTACCTGTTAGGAAGGATTTTATGATCGAGAAGACCCTTCCAGTGATTCCATAACTGGAGAGTTTGTGTTGGAAGAGATCAGTAAACCTGACCCCCCATGTGCCACACCTTGTCAAAGGCCTTTGAGATATCTAGTGCTATGGTCCTCTGAGGTGTGTTTGTCCTCAAGAGCCTCACTGATTCTGTGAGTGATGGTAGTTAGGACGTTAGGAAGTTTTATGATCAAGGATGAAAACCCATACTGTGTAGTAAAACCTTTGTGCTCGTCGCTGAAGAGGTTGTTCTTTTCTAGGTGCTTGTCACCATGACCTCACCAAAGTTTTATTGATTATGGCCTCAAAAATCAGGCTAATTGATACTGATGATACTGAGGAGACTGATGGGTCTGTACTGGGAGAAGGAAGATTGCATGCCCACATCTTGAAAACCAGGTATATGCTTGATACCTTCCACAGCCTTGAGAAGGCTTTTCCCTTCAAGCAGTGGTTGAATATATTTGCTAGGATTGGAGATAATTCCAGGTTTATGTTCTTAAGGACAACCACTGGAATTTTGTCTGGACCAGTGGCTTTCTTAGGGTCAAGGCTTTTGATAAGTCTAGAGACTTTCTCATGCTGTAATGGTAATATTACTGAGATTGTGCTCAGTGAGACGTGGGAAGTTGGGGAGGGGATGGTCTTTGTCATCTAACGTTGAGTTAGAGGCAAAGATGGAGGCAAAGAGGTTCACCTTATCTGTCGAGGAAGATATGACCTCAGGGCCATTTATAATTGTGGGCACAGCCGCTTTACCTCTGTTCATGATTTGGTTGGTGATCTTCCAGAATTCACAGGATCCAATTTGTTTCTTTTCAACCTTGGTCAGAACTGCTTGTGCATAGCTGCAATTAACATTTTCTGGAACTTTTTTGCAGCAATTGTAAGCAGTTCTGAATGCAGTGAGGGCCAAACTACATCACTCCTTGTGATAGATATTGAAGTAGTGGTTTTGGTGAGTTATGGCTGCAATGCATTCAGGGGTGAACCAGGGCTGACTGTTCGGGTTTTGCTGGAATTTGTTTTGTTGGTATAAAACTCTCCATTCCAGAAAGGATCCAATCAGTGACAATGGCAACAGTTCTGGAGGCAGCATGCTTGAAGTTTGGGAGGGAAGCTTCCATCAGCTGTTTCAGCCTGCCTTCACATAGCAAAAGATCATTCTATAGAATGGTACATCAGGTGATGCCTTAGGTTTGGCATCAATCTGGACACTGATAAGGGAATGAATGGTCTTGTGACTGGTGGGGGGGGGTAAAATTTTGCTAAGCAGTTATCAGGGAAGGAGGTTAGAAAGAGATTGAGGAGGTTTGACTGATGTCCTGAGGGTGATAGAGAGCAAAATGAATCTGGTACTATGCATAAGTGCCACATGGAGATCAGGGTTCTCATTTTTTGCATCCCTGCCACAGAGAAATTCATCTTTGATATCAGCTCTAAGTCCATGGACATGACAATTTAGGTGGTTGTGTTTTGTTATAAGAGGTGAGTAGCCTGGGACTGTGAGTATCTCTAGTGTGCTTGAGGCATTGATACCATTTTCAGACAGTAACAGGAAGTCGGGTTTGGATTGAAGAAGATTGTGTTCCACTTCTGGAAAGTTGGAACACAGACCTGTCACATTGGTGTAGGAGATAGTATATGTGGGAGTTTTTTTTTTTTTTTTTGGTTGGATTTGCCAGTTTTGTTCATTTTCATTAGTTTCATGTGTCTATTGTTAGTTGGAAGATTAGTAGGCAGTGACACAGATACACCCACAGGAGTTGCATGCATCAATAACATGAAGAGAATACTGCCATACTCCCTTAGATTTTTTTTTACTACATCAAATGCAGCATAAAATATTATAATTTCATTTATAATACAAATTAACAAATACTATAAAATTTAATTAATAATATAACATTAAATTTTTTTTTATATAGAATTTGTTGTCTTAAATTCTATATAAAAAAAATTTAAAAACAAAAAATTTAAATTAAGAAAAATTTACAACCAGAAAAAAATTATGAGGATTACAAATAAAAGACAAACAAAAGCAGAAATCCATTAACGTGTGCATGTAAAAAAATACAAACTTCATGAGTGTATGTAAAAAACGGATTCAAAAAGATGCAGAAAAAAAAAAATATATAATTTTTTTTTTTTTTTTTTCCAAAAGCGTCTTGAATGGTTGGCACCAAGAAACTTTGGAATCTGGGATAGAAAAACTAAAAAGGATTTGATATTTACATTTAAAATAAATTTTATATTATATATATATATATATATATATATATATATATATTATAGCTCAAACAATTACTTTCTTAAAGCTCTTTACTTTTTATATAAATTATTTCTATTAAATTTAAGTAGATATGAATTTTATACAAATAAAGAGTTTAAAATTTATTGGAAGGTAAACTAAAAACATGTGACTTGAATTAAACTAACAAATTTGAAACCTTTATTTTTTTTACCTGAACTTGTATCTACTAATTTTCAAGCATAATTCTGAAAAAATATTTTTACAGCTTTCAATAGTCAATTTATATTATACAATATTCTTGAATCAATACAAACATCAGATAAGTAAATTTCCATCACTGCACAAATAGATATTTCGCTATCTATAAACACTGTACAAAGAAAAGAATTGGTTTTACATATCAATTAGGGTCACATATTGACAGCAATATATGCATATTACTGTATATAATAACCTAAGCATATTTAAATGATCTCTTTTTCGTTATATTTGAAGATGAAAATTCATTTTGTGTAATATATAATGCTCCTAAAAAAAAATGATGCTAAAATGAACATTATTATATTTTATTAGATGAAAAAGTAAAGATAATAATATTGCTACTAGTAGTAGTAGTAAAATCAACATGATACAGAGAAAGAGTAATCAAATCTAATTTATAAATTCACCCTAAGTTATAGAGTTCAGTTGGTTAGAGCATCAACTGCTCTAACCAGCAAAAGAGTTCAAATCTGTCCAAAAAGTTGTTTATATCAGATCTGTTAGTGACTGTTATAGATTGATAGTCTGAATAAAGCTGTAATAGAAAGAAACTAAAATATTAAGATGAAAGAAAAGACTAGTGAAAATTAATAATGTCTACTAAAACAAATTTGCAAGCAATTCTATAATGAAAAGCATATATTGGTATATTAAGGAATACCTTAATCAGAGAATTATTTATCTGCGTTCTTTAACTGATACATTACCAAAATTTGTATCCACTATGTTATCTGCAATAATAAAGTCCTAAGGTTTCTTTCTTTTTTTTTTTCTTCTCTCCTGAATCTGGTCATGATAGAAACCCCCGCTCCCAGCCAAAAAAAAAAAAAAATTTTCCCCCCACTTGAAATACCATAATTAAAACTGAACTGATTATCAGCTGAATATTTACAAATGCAAAAACAGGATTTATGGATACATTTTTAATGCATATATGATACATATGGTATACCAAGAGATGTATCAAGGTGAAGAGAGTGTGGTTTGTTGCCCCCTGGTGTGAATTTTCATCTAGTGAGAAAAATTAATCTACAGTTTAATGTAGCTATGAATATTTAGTAAAATAAATGGTTTTGAATGTAAACCTAAGTAAATCTATAAAATCTAGTATTTTTCTGCCTGTGTTTCACAACCCATAGGCACTACCACAATTGAATGATGACTTTCCAAATGGGTTTCAAAACTCTGAACTAAAGATATAGAATTGATTTACTCTAGTTGTTACATTGAAAAATAACATTACTGGATGATATGAATTTAAAAAAAATAACTTGCAAATTATATAAGTATACTTGGTGTATAAGTTTAATTCAATTAGTTCCAGTTTTACAAGCATGATATTGGGACTATTTTTGGCCTGGGTGAAATGGTAATTGATTCTTATTTTTTTTTTTTTTTTATAGTCATTCAAAGTCAGCAAACCCACTGTGAAACATTTCAGGAGTAATTTTGAATTTGCCTCTAGGAACTAAGAACCCTTGCTATGCCATTGGGTATACCTTATTCAGAGAAATTTCTTTATCTGCATTCTTTAACAGCTACATTACCAAAATGTGTATCCACTATACTATCTGCAATAATAAAAATCCTAAGTTTTTTTGGTTTTTTTTTTTTTTGAATCTGGTCATGATTGCAAAAACAAAACTTTTTCCTGATAAGTGAAATATCAGAATTTAGACAGAGTTGATTAGCTGCTGAATATTTACAAATGCAAAAACAGGCATCAGGGGGTTATGGATACACCTTTAATGCAATGGGGTGATTATGCTATCTGTGTGGAATCTAACTTCACCATTGGCTATTTTTCTTACTTGGGTGTTTCAATAGCAAACATACACAGACCAGCTGCAAAATTGCTAATCAGTCTTTGTAAATCCCAGTTGGATTATATTCCTAGCTGAGAAAAAAAAAATAGCTTTACCAATATACAAAATTTACAGATACCAAACTAGAACAAAAATAAAGACTAAGTTAAAACTTAAAAAAAAATGTTGATATTTTCTATCAAAATCTAAAATAAGAAGAGCCCTATTCTAATTTCAAAAAGTACATTTCCAAGTGTTAATTTTTTTACTTAAATATTTATATTTAAATATTAAATACTGAAATTAGGAGGAAAAATAATATTTAAAAATTAAAAACAATGAAATAAAGAACAGTTAAATTGATATTTTTTGCAAAGAAAAAGCTTAATTTAAATTTTGACTCATTAATATACATTTTTCATATTCAAGTATTTTAATATTTAAAAAATCACATGAGGAAATAGTTAAATCTATGCCTTTATAGAAATTTTTATCTTAATTGATGAAGAAACTATCCAAAATCTATGCCCCTTGTTTATTCCTATGGAATCTACAACATATACAGAGAACAGAATAATACTGTAGGGTGGAGAAAGTTTTCCATTTATATATATATATATATATATATATATATCTCCAGGTAAAATGAGAACAAATGAAGTATGATTCCACTGTACGAAACATTTAATTTAAAAAGGGGGCTCAATACATAGAGAAAATATTTTTTTTTTGAACAAACAATTGTTTGCCAGTTTCTTAAAGGGGTCTTTTATTTATCAACTTCAAAATCTTATGAAAGAATCTGAACGAGCATATAACTGGCTAGCATTATGTTAAATTACCATCCCCATCTCTTTTGCTTCTTGGGAAGTTTGAGTGTCAGACTTTGATACATCATATGAAATTATGTAACAATCTGTATCTGCCCATAAGAAAATTGTCTAGGTTTTATATGCAGACAACTTTGTGTCATGACCTATATTAAAAATTTTTTCTGGTGAATTTGAATTTAGCATAGGTCACATTCGATTAGTTAATCACGGCATACCCAACAAGTCTATTTTTTTTTTTTTTTTTACAGTATTCTGCTTTTTGAAATTAATCTTTCACTTGCCAGTAGTTTAACATTGCCTAAAATAAATAAAATTTATATATATATATATATTATATATATATATATATATATATATATATGCACATTTTGTTGAATAAGACAGACAAGGAGCTTTGATTTAGGGGGGAGGGGTTATACTATTTCTCATGTGATCTAATAATTTTTTTTTCTTTTCAGATGATAAAAAAGAACTGGCCAATTGGAAATTAAACCTAATTGACCATAGCTCAATTAGGTCTCATTTAAATACTCATAGAGACCTACTGTATTTGTAACATACTTGTTGACAACACGAATATAATAGCATGATCTACATGCAAAAAAAATTCTAAAAATAATAGAAGCCTTATTAATAAAGACAAAAAAAAACACTCTATAATATCAACTATGAACCTGGATACAATATCTTGACCGTGTTTTGAAAATGAAAACATTATATAAATACATACATACATACAATCTATTTCTTGTTAACAGTTAATATATTTCAAAGTTGAAAATGGCTAAATGTATAGCCGAAAGTGCGCAGATAAAAAGAATGACTGGACATGTTTTTATATAATTTATCATCCGAAAAGAAAAAATTAGATCACATGAGAAATTGTATAAAAAAACTAAGTCAAAGCACCTTGTCAGTCATATTTAATGAAATGTGCATGAAAGAAGGATTGCTGCCTAAATACACACAATATATATCATTTCACCTCAATCAAGGCAATACAACCACTACCAAGATGCAAAAGGTTACTGTGTTAGAAAATAGGAGAAAAATATACTATTAAGGAGAAATGCAATAAAAGAACAAAACTTAAGATGGAAGATAACATTTCACACTTCATTTAAATTTTTGAAGATCACAGTTAACTGGATAGCAAGAAGCTGGAAGAGAGTTCCACAAGCAGGAAGTGCAAGAGAAGTAACTTTTAGCCTAGAACTTACATTTCAACTGTAAAATGAGAAGGCCTTACTGCCAATCTAGTTCTGCATTTAAATTCATAAAGTATATGTACCAGAGAAGAATGTTCATCAGAAGAATTACCATGAAAGTATTTATAAGAAAGGTACAGAGAAGCTACTATTTTTCTACAGTAACCACCATTGGTTATTGGATTTTCAAGATGCTCTTTATGTCATGGGTTAGAAGATCTGTTTGGAGACCCTGAACATGGTTTGTCATCAACATCATTGTTAACACAGCTGAAATGCATTACCCACTGCCTAACTGTGCTCACATCCACTGTTTAGTCTCTAAACATTTAACACACATCAGTGAATACCAATGGGTGAATGCAATTTTGGAATAATTCAGTCACATGTAAAACAGTTTCAAAAGTCCTTTTTTCCTCTTAGAAAAATTTAGAGTTAATCTTTCCTCCCTAAAATTTAAATATCAAATTTTTAACAAATTAATACAAAGAGGTGATGAGATTTTGTCCAGACTTTCCAAAATCTAACTTAATGACCAAGCATCAGGTATTTTTGTTGAATTCCTTCTTGGTCAAGCTGAAAAAAAAAAAAAAAAAACATACACACACAACTTTTCAGTACTCTCTCATACAATATGGTAACACTTGAGTATATAAGATATTTGGGGAAACAAGTAATGCCATTTCAAGTGTAACAAAACTCAAAACTAAAAGTTAACTGCTTACAATTCTTGATGCAGCTGTAGAGATTTTTGTAAGCAAGTTGTCAAAAATTGCACCAGTAGGAAGCTTGATGTCTGCTAATCCAGTTCCCATTGAAAAGTGATATCCTTTGCAGCCCCTCCAACATTCACAAAAAAAAATGTGACACAGACAGGCTGCTATTACTTGTGCAACTAACAGATATACAAAATTCAAGCAACCTCATAAGTGAAAGATACATTCTCCATTTATGAATCCTCACATTCAACTTATTACAGTGAAATATATTCTCAATAGTAACGCCTACTTTATTTTGAAGTTTACAGGAGATTAAGAGTTTTATCCTTTACACTTTTTTTACAATTTTAGCAATATATATATATATATATATATATATAGATTTAGAGAGAGGCATAAATATAAAACAAATGTACATTTTATATGTAGAGGAGATACCTGATATATATAATGTAGCTAGCTGAATTACCAGTCTACTTGAAGTAAGAGGTCAAGACTTGGATCACAGCTGGTTATAAATACAGTAGAACTATTAGTACTGTTATGATGAGCTGTGAAAAAAAAAAAAAAAACAAAAAACACCACACATAGAAACACTGACAGATTTAAATCATGTCAAACTGCTGAATGTCTAATAATCTTGAAATTTAGCCCCATATATGTTAATACCAAGGTAAAATTAAATGTGTAATTCAGAAATATCTTATTTACACTATTTACAGAAATTCAGTTAGAACTGTTTTATAATCTTTGCTGTAAAAATGTGTTACTCATGGTACTAAATGTAAAATGTATTAAATGGTAAAATGTAAAAAATGTGTTACTCATGGTACTAAATGTAAAAATGTGTTAATGGTACTAAATGTAAAAATGTGTTACTCATGGTACTAAATGTAAAAATGTGTTACTCATGGTACTAAATGTAAAAATGTGTTACTCATGGTACTAAATGTAAAAATGTGTTACTCATGGTACTAAATGTAAAAATGTGTTACTCATGGTACTAAAGATTTTTTTTTAAAAAAAAAAAAAAAAATCACCATGAACATGGATGGTGTTTTTTATTTAAAGCTACAAAATCGATTTCATTTTTTCCGGTGAGTTTTGAATAGAAAAAAATTACTATAAACAGTAGAAAATATATTTTTTGGCAGGGAGGGAGTAGTCACCAGCAAAATTGCTTTTTCAAGACTCAAATGGTTATCTTGGCCATATATTTCTAAGAGAAATTACAGACTTACAATGAATGATTACAAGTGACAATTGTTACTATAAAAAGGTATTTCCACATAATTTCTACTTTCCTTCATGGAGGAGCAAAAAAAAAAAAAAAAAAAAAAAAAAAATTAATGTCTTCCCTCAGGTCCAATGCATGCCAGATTTAAGGGTTCTACTTTAAACCATTTGATTAGCAGAGAGAAACACTTCCATATACAGGGTGCAAGGAGTAAATTATCGCCATTTTATAAATTTTAACTTTGTGCATGCGCATTGTTTTTGATTTTGTCGACTATGCAATACAGTAGTGTCAGTTGAGCACCATCTGTGAGAAAAAGATCACCATGACGCAATCCACTCTGCCAGAAATTTGGAAACGGCATGCTGTGCTGTTTGGCATTCACTCTGAAGCTCCAGTATGATCAATTCAGAGTGTTTGGGTGTCAATCTGAGGACAGTGTAGAGGATTCAGAAAGAGGTAGGAGGAGTCTAATGGTGATTATCAAGGTACAGCAGCTTGGAAACCTCACTCCGATCATTCTGATAAGAAAAGAACTCTCAAATCTGTTGACAAGGGTCTTAAACTCAACACAGATACCTACATTAAGTGCCTTGAAGAGGTAATGCTACCCTGGGTCAAGAGGGTGGCTGTTGGAAGATTCTATGTCTGGCACCATGCCAACAGAAGCAAGAAAACCCAGTCATGGTGGTCAGAAAATTTCTGCAACCACATCACCCCTTACATCTGGCCACCTAAGTCCTCAGACTGCAACACCCTTGATGTGTGGGGCAAAAGACCAACAAAACTCCTTGTGCCACCAAAGATGAACTGAAGGCAAGGATTATCGCAGCATTCACCAACAAGGAAACCATCCAGAAGAGTTGCAGGAAGTTTTCTGGAGGCCATGATTGAAGCCAATTGCAATGTTATTGAATAAATTTACTATTTAGAATTTCAAGGTATTTTTGTGTAATTTTGGTAAATATATGTCAGTGTTATTTTCATTTTTGCATAATTTAGATGACAATTTATCCATCGCACCCTGTATTTATAGTAAACAAATGTTTTGTGAAATATGCATCCTATAAAATGCCTAATACAATAAAAAAATATAAGAGTGATTAAAACAGCAATAAAAAGTTAAAAATATAAATAAATAAATAGCCAATTCAAAAAAAAAAAAAAAAAATTCTTTAAATCTTGATTTAGCTTTGCTAAAAATCACACAATACAGCTTGTAACTAATTTTTCTTATAGACTAATTTACTGATCACCCAATTTACAAAGTTTATCAGAGAGGTAAGAAAATGGTTAAAAAAAATAAATAAATAAAAAAAGTTTCCAGAAAATGACTACATACATTTACAGCATTCAACTAAAAAAAATAAGAGTTTATAACCTGCCAAAGATGTACATATGAGAAATTGGAAGAACAACATTTTTCAAACCTTTGAAATTATATCCATTACACTATTATAATTTACATATTAGCCTAAAGAATATTCATTTTCATGCTAGTAATAATAGTAGTATTACTTCTAGTTATGGTAAGACAAAGAGCCTATTATATTCAACTGCACTATAATAGCTTACAGCTACATCATGTTGAAACACTATACAATCACCAAAGTTAAGCAACATCAAGCCTCATTAGCACCTAAGTGGGTGACCATTTAGCAATACCAGGTGCAGTAAGCTTGGATGTGTAAGTGGTGGGATGGATAATAGTTGGGAATTGTTCATTGGCGAGCCGAGTTCTAATTGGGTTCATTATATTCACTTATGTGCAAATAACCTTGGGAAAGGTATGAATCCAACTCCTCTCCCCCCAAGCTATGGATTAATTAGTAAGACTTGTATCACTAAATCATTATCTAAAAAATAAATTACAATCTAAAAATATTTTCTGGCTTTGAATGGCCTGGAAGTGGGTGGGTTATAGGCCATAGAAAAGAGAGTTGAGGTTTCTGGGGTACATAATGAGGAAGGAGGGCTTGGAAAATCTGATACTCACGGGACAAATAGAGGGACAGAGGGAAACAATGAATAACATACTTAGTGAACTTGACTAAATGGATGGCAGAACAGGGTTTAAGAGAAATAACAGTTTATTAAGAGTTACAAGAGAGAGGAGTTTTGGAGAGCCAGAATCATCTACATCCTGAGGGGACATGGTACATAAGGAAGAAAACTAAATTGGCTGTAAGGTCTCATCATTTTACAGTTAAAATGGGTAGATGTAACCATAATTTCTATGCTAACAGCTTATTTTCTCACACTTCTTGCTTGTGGAACACTCTTCCAGCTTCTTGATTTCCAGTCAACTTTGATCTTCAAAAATTTAAGTGCAATGTTATTCATTATATTCTGTCTTCTTAATTCATATTCTTTTATTGTTCTATCTCCTTAATAGTATATTTTTCTTATAATATGCTTGGGGCAAAATGATTAAAGAAGAAAAAAAGAAGATTGAATTATTACAGTTTGTGCTTTTTAAAACATAGGAAAACTTGAAAAATATCTGAACTAAATTTTTTTCAAATTCATGGTTTCATACAAATTTGATGACAAAGAAAAAGTCCATTAATAACCCATTTGATATCTTGTTTCCAATGACTTTCTACCAGCTGTGTTGACAGATTTAATAAGAACAAATTGGTGAGCACAGCTGCCGAGTGGATAGTATCCGTTGTTAAGTAATACTTAATATTCATTTTGTACTATTACCATAATAAAAAAGAAAGCTTAACTAAAATTGTTCAACTATGAATATACATTTTATATATTCAAGTATATTAATACTTTTTAAATCACATAAGAAAATTGTAAATTTTTTACCTTTATATCAATTTTTACTTTAGTTATTCATTAAAAAAAAAAAATGGTCCAAAAGTAATGCCTCATGTTTATTTCTATGGAAAACATAATACAGCAAACAGAATAATACTGTAAGTTTTCTGCTACAAAAACAATTTTTCTATATTCACCACCATTGGTTATTGCATTTTTGAGGTGCTCTTCAGGTCATGAGTTGTCAATTATATATTGAAGATTCATCAGCTAATTGGCTACTGATTTTTTGCTTTTAAATTCATAATCTTCCACATAGAAATAAGGTGAATTACGGGAATGTTTAAATCCACATTCTCTCTCTCATACTGTTATACTGTATCTATGGACTATAATGGGTATGTCCGAATCCTAATAAAGACAGTGGAATATACTGCCTGGGAGGGGGATTCACCACTAGCAGTGGATTACTTACTACACACTGCTGGCAAATCTTGTATGGTTTTAATGTTATAAAGATTACCATTCCATTTCCAACCTCCATTTTGGTTATTCTTATTCAGTAACCTTCTCTAGGTTACAACACACACACACATATTTATATATATATATATAAATAAATAAAGAACTAGATGGTAACCATAGACATGAGCAGTGGAACAAGAACAGTCAACCCCCATCAATTCAGTTCAGTAGGTTAGCCTGATCGACATACACCTGATGAAGGCCAGAGAGCACAATTGCCAAAATGTTGTGATAACTCCAACAAAGATGAGTACAATATTATATATATATATATATATATATATATATATATATATAAAGAAAATTTGGAAAAAACAAACAAAAATCCTTAAATGCAATTATGCTGTTTAAAATGAATGAAATGTCGACGTCTGACGTTTCGGTTTAATAAACCTTTTTCAAGACAATATTCATTAAAAATACAATTCAGTTCAATTTGACAAAGATGATGGACATAAAAAACAAGTCTTATCCAAAACAGATAACTGAAAATTTTTAAAATGATCAGCTTTCCGTTTAGCATGGTCACGTTGTCGTCACATGGGCGAAATTTCAAAATATTCCTAAAAATTTTTGATTATTTTTGAATGAAAAAGAAAATGAAAAAAATTCTATTAGGATCTAAAATTTTATGTGTATGCTTGTCAGATCTATATCCATTCACATTTTTACATATATATATATATATATATATATATATATATATATATATATATATATATATATATATATATATATGTGTGTGTGTGTGTGTGTTAGAGAATAAGAGAGGTACCAAAGCTAATTTTACATTAATTACCTTGAGAAGTCACTCTGCCAATATCCTATGGATATTTAAAATTACCTTCTTGTGGGACCATTTGAGATTACCTTGATTACCATGGCTGACTCATCTTGCTTTGTGTTTTTATTGCTTTGACTTATTTTGATAAAGCACTTTGCTTCCCTTTATATTAAATATAGCCATGTCAGTTTCTTTAACATTGGCTGCCTAGAAAAAAAGTCCTTATCATAGAATGAATATGATAAATAAAATAAAATTAAGGAAATAAAATAAATAGATGGGGTAAGTAATAGTGCATACAACTTGCCTTTTCCAGTAGACCAGTATCATATACTTGCATTACCAGTCTTTCACATTATCTTTATCCCAATTTAGAATAAACAAATTTCGGTACAACTGATAATGTTTATACAGGCAGTCAAAGTCAAGGAAAAAACAAAAACTGAAAAAGGTATGTTGCGTTTAGTGCTTTGTAGCAAAGTGCAACAGTACATCTGTTGAAAGATGGCAATAAAAGATGACTTGAACAAAACAAATACAAAAAGAACATGTACTATTAAGAGAAAAGTCAAAATTTCTTACCTTATAGAAAGTAAATTCAATCAAAAAACCTGCTTTAAATGTGTGTGTTACAAAACTGAATTATAAGGTAAGGAACAGCCACATATTGCAGAGATGCAATATAAAACTTTCCTTGTTAAGATGGGTAGGCCACTTGGTAAGAATGGGTATCAAAAATTCCCAAACAGCTATTCTATGACAAATTTTGGAATTTCCACTCTCCTACCCCTTTACCCACAGATAAAATGTTGCAAGCTTCTCATTACTATTGCTATTTCCATGGCAAATGTTTTGATGAGCTACATTAATTAGTTTCACCAGTTGAAACCTTTACAGCCAAGACCAGCCATACCACATATGCTGGGATATATCATCCCCCATCCAGTTTGTATTCCATTCATAAGAATAAATTTCCATTCAAATAGCTTCTTCCTAAGAACTGCTACTTTTTGGAAAAGACTCCCAAAAGGATGCTTCCCCAATCACCACAACCTTAACCTCTTTAAGTCTAGGGTCAAACATTATCTTTTTTGCCTATCCTCATAATCTGTGATTGTGTGGGTGGTGTAATAGATAGTGGCTTGGAATGAGAAATCGCAGCCATGTTTGAATTCCAATAGAGTTCATTACATTCACTTGTGTAAATCAAATAACCATGAGAAAGATACAAGTCCATCTCCTCCCCCTAGCTATGGGCTAAATTGGAAAAATCCTTGTTATTCTCTAAAAGAGTTAATGCAGTATTTACTTGAAAAGAAATAAAAATTCTTATAATCCAAAATGTCTGCTTTAAATAACCCACAAGGAGTTGATAAACTATAAAAAAGATATTCATTATCAACACATCTCCTCTACTTACATTCATACAACCATATTCTGTAACCCTCTACCTTGAGTGCCTCTTAGCCCTTGTATTAGGTGAACAATAATGATAAACATATCTAAGTTGTTCTCAATTGGATAACAATAAGCTCAAGGAATAGATCAAGCACTGTAACATTGATCTTAAAACCTGGGAAAATTATAGCCAAGGCTAGCCTAGCATTTGGAAGCTTGTATCACAGGCGCTGAAACACTCATTACTTATTTTTGAAGGTTGAGACTGATATCCAGAAAGCCAGTTATTATTACTCTATAGTGCCGAGTCCTGGACTTCTTATTGATATTATATAAATCAACTGGATTTGTTTTATATACACTGAATTTATTTAATACTTGGTATTAAATGGGTTGTTAGAATAAGGAACAGCAACATATTGTAAAGATACAAGATAAGTGTCTTTTCAAGATCCAACTGAGAAGGACAGGACATTTAACAATTGAGAATACCAAGGTTCCAAAATAGCTATTAGCCCACCAACACCATTAAAACCTGGTGAAAATGTAAAAACTTGTAAAGAGCGGAGAACCACTTGTTTAACAAGCTTAAAATCTTCTGAAAAGAAGATATAGAAGTGTTGTGACAAGTCTAATTTTAAGCAGAAGTAACATTAACCCTCTGAGAACAGATTTTAAATATGGATTTGTTGCACACAGTAAGGTAGGGCTTGTGAACCATAAAAAGAAGCAGTTCTAACTTATCAAAATATTCAGAGACACCTTAAATGCAAAAATGTTTTCACTGATCCCACTTTTATCATTAATTATCAAGAAAGGGCACTATTATATATTTTGTGAATTTCTTAAAATCACACACACACACACATATATATATATATATATATATATATATATATCTCATTCCACTCCAAGCAAGGCAATAAAGCCACTGAGACAAGGGGTTACTGAATATGAAAGAATATGAGAAGAGAAATAAAGACAGATGATAATGATTGACATTGGATTTAAATTTATAAAGATAAAAGTTGACTGGGAAACAAAATGGAAGAGAGTTCTACGAGTGAGAATTGTGAGAGGAGAAACTGTTAGCATAGAACTTAGTTAGATCTAGCCATTTCAATTAAAATGAGACTACCTTGCTGCATATAAATTCATAAA
This sequence comes from Acanthosepion pharaonis, assembly GCA_903632075.3. Lineage (NCBI taxonomy): Eukaryota > Metazoa > Mollusca > Cephalopoda > Sepiida > Sepiidae > Acanthosepion > Acanthosepion pharaonis. The sequence goes on along the minus strand of CAHIKZ030001740.1, from coordinate 256,261 downwards.
GTTTAGGTACCAAAGAGGAAAATTTATCAGGACTATTACCATAGAAATATTTATAAAAAAAGGCACAGGGAAGCAACTTTACAGTGGTGGAAAAGTGACTGAAGCAGAGATGTCAGGTTAGGACCAATAATATTACTGATTCTTCTTTGGATTTTATCTAGAATCTCTAAATAAATAGCAGGAGCACTGGACCATATGTGGCAGCAATATTCAATGCATGGGTGAATGGTAGACTTATAAATGTGTGTGTGTGTGTGTGTGTGTGTGTGTGTGTGATTATAATAAGGTTGCCCAGCATGAAACTGACTGTTGTACAATTATTCTTTTTTGTTGTTTTTTTTTAATTTCTTTATAAATCTCCACACATAGGTCTTAACATTGTAATCAATATTTAAGGGATGTAACTAATCTGTAACATTTGACCCTAGACCTGAAGAGGTTAAGATTGTGGTGATCATGGAAGCAGCCTCAAAAGGTTATGAATAGAATACAAAGGGGATGGGCATGATATATCCCAGCATATGTGGTATGGCTGGTTTTGGCTGTAAAAGGTTTCAACTGGTGAAACTAATTAATGTAGCTCATCAGAATATTTGCCATGGAAATAGCAATAGAGTAATGAGAAGCTTGCAACATTTTATCTGTGGGGAAAGGGGTAGTAGAGCGAAAATTCCCAAATTTTTCATGGAATAGCTGTTTGGGAATTCTTGATACCCATTCTTACCAAGTGGCCTGCCTATCTTAAGAAAAGTCTTGGTGCTTGTTATATTGCATCTCTGCAAGATGTTGCTGTTCTTTACCCTGTCATTCAATTTTATACTGTACACATTTAAAAACATGTGGAAATCCAAATTCCATCCATAAAATACTTGTAGAAAATAGAAGTATAATAGCCTCATCCACAATTAAAACAAAAAAAAATGAAAATAATGGAAGCACTAATAATAAAACAAAAAAAGAGAAGGCCAACACTCAATAACATCAACTATGAATATGGCCACAATGTACTGACCATGTTTGGAAAGTAAACATTCCCATCACTCTACAAACATAATATAAAAAAAAAAAATCTACACAGTTAAAAAAAAAAAATAATAAAAAAAAATAAAACATCCTTAATAATAGCTGAAAGAATAGTTGAAAGTGCTTGGATATATAAAACATTTGGACAATTTTTACACTTTATGTTCAAAAAAAGAAAAAGCAAGAAAAATTAAATAAAAAGCTTAATCACAGTATCTTGTCAGTTACCTTTAATGAAAATATACATAGTTTATATATTTCATTTAAAGGTGATTTTTCTATTGAATACTCTAAGGTATTGTAACAAATTTAGAAAATTCTTTCTGTTAATAGTACTTTACCAGATTTTTTTTTGTATTTGTTCTGTTCAAGTCATCTTTTATTGTCATCCTTTTCATTTATGAGGAAATTATCCAGTATTCATTGACAGATAGAACTGATATTACATAACTGTTCGCCATTTGTTCTAATTAAATTTTCCTGTTTCATAATACTTTGTTGGCTTTTGCTAGGAAAGTTTCAAAATAATATTAGCTCAAGCCCCAGGGAGCCATCCCCCCTTGTAGTAAGTCTCCTTCAGGAGGGGGCTGGGGTAATTTTCTGGCACCTGAGGTGTGCCCAAAAGGAGAAGTGCCAAGGAGGCTTGGGCAATTTTTTTTGACAGTATTGCTGGTAAAAACACTTTAAACTGACCTTTTGTCACATTCAGTTACAAACTGGGTGCACTGATAAATACCCATGCTTAGGTAATATATTGAGCAGGCTCATTTCCACAAACAACTCATTATTGTAATACAATCCTCGTCTTATCCATTGGAATGAATATCACCAAAATCTTTTTTTTTTTTGTATGTATGTTTTAAATAATGCGAAACCATTTAAAAATAGCACAACAAAAACAAGATAGAGTGGGGATATGAGACAGAATCTAAAGGAAGAGCCAGTCATGCAATGGATTTCTAAATAAAATGTCTGCTTTTTGTTTTTCTTATTTTTCTCAAAGAAGCTGGCCAAGAGGGAGTTCAGGGGTGTGGCATCTGTGCTTCTAATGCCATTACTCTTTTTTTTTTCTTTTTTACTGCCCTTCTGTCCTTTAATTCTTCTAGTGTTCAGCTCTGATATTTCCTTCCATGGAGAAGAGGCAGATGTTTTCCATTCAATGATCATGGGTTCTCTCCATCCGGTCTACCCTAATTCCTCCCCACCCTCACCAAAGGAGAAAAAAGAAAATAAAAGAATTGCAAAAATAGTGAAAAGGCCAAAAGCCTTTATTTTATGCCACTGTAGTAAAGACCATGGCTTTACCAGTCAGCATTAAGAAAGAAAATCTTGTACAATTCTTTTGGTTAATCAACATATCTTATTTTGAAGTGTGTGTGTATATATTTTATTTATTAGGTGCCTCTAAAAATTCACTAAAAAAGAGCATGCCATGATGAAAAAAGGTCACAGTTTTATCACCAAAATGTTTGTTATTACTAAGAGGAAAGACCAAACTATTTTTTTTATTATTTTATTAAATTTTTTTTAATTATTTCTAGCACATTCAAAACTTTGGTTAAAAATCTTGTTTTTCTTACATCAGTGGGTAAGGCAAAGATCAGTATGGGTAATTTAGCATATTTTTGGTGGTAAAAACACATTGTTTCAGAAATTCTTAGACAAATCAAATAATTGTCAGATTTTAATGAAATTTTCAGGACTTGGTTACATATGAATAAAAAATTTTTGAATTTTTTTTTTTTTTTTTTTTTTTATACACATGTTACCCCCACTTGATTTTATGAAATTGAGAAATTAAAATTCCGACCTTTTCATATTTATATTAGGTTAAAAGCAGGACTCCTTGGACAATTTAAACCAATTTGTTTTTGCCAGACAGAAACATCATTTAAAGAAAATCTGTTCTGAATCATAAAATAAAAATTCAATAAAACTATAAAATTTAATTAGAAAATCTTTTAAGATATATTAAGGACACTATCAATGAATAATGAATTTTGACAAGAATTGTTTTCATTTTTAATTTTAATTATAATAATTAAGTTTTAAATTTTAAAATTCTGTATTAATTTCATCTTTTTAGAGGATATTATTATTAAGTAAAAACTATATTTACTAATCTTAAAACACCAAAAAAACTTAGAATTTTTGCATTTGTATAAATGTCCCAATTTTTGTAGGGTTTACACAACATTATCATAAAATATGAGCGATAACTACAGTAAATTCAAAGCTAGAAATTAACGTTCAATAAAACAGATTACGGAAAATATTTTCTTAAAATTTTAAGATTACTGAGTACTATATAAAAGCACTCACATTATATTAGATTATTTTTTATAGCTAAAGCTTCCATAGAACTAAATTAGATAAACATCAATCTGTTATGAAGCTGCCAAACATGTCAACAGCTTAAATAAGCTGCTACTGCAGTGTTAAAAAATGCATTTCTGTGATATTTTAAATTTAAAGTAAATAACATTTGTTTCAAATCAGAATAATTATACTTTAAATCAGCTAATATACCTCAAATAAAGTTTCAGAAAAGTATATTTTATTTTTGGAAGATTTTTTTAATAAAGAGAATTACAATGAAAGATGACTATTTTGTCACAAAAAATAAAACAAAAAACTCCTTCCAGTCAACTTAAATTACTTTTGAAATGCAGGAAAGTATTTTACTTATTGGAAATATCAAATTTAATCTATTAGTTTGAAATTAAAACTAAAAAGCTTCAAGAAATATTTTTCATTTATAAAATTAATTTTAAACATTAGGTATCACATTTTTGTGGTGGTACCATATATATATATATATATATCACCAGAAATAATTTGTTACATGACTAAATTTCTTATGTACCACTCACAAATTTGGTATGTATACTTACTGGATCCAGGAAAAGGTTGTAATATAAACATTTTAAAAAATTGCTCATGGACAAAGATTTTTTTTTTTTTTTTTTTTTTAAATCAATGACAGAAGACATTTTATATCTAACAGTAACAATTACTGTTTGTAATCATTTAATGTAAGACTACAATTTACTTTATTAAAAAGCCTCATGTTTTGACCTCATACTTGTAGATGGGCACATCCACTTGTATACATGTGCATTTCTAGAAACTAGTCATACATGCAAAAATTTCATGGTTTTCCTATTTGAATTTTTAATGAAACTTTATTTTTAAGTTAATGATTAAATAAGCTCCTTGCGTGTTCTATGACCTTCAAAATAGTAAGAAGAACCTTACTGTGCTGTGATGCTTGCAGTCTAAACCACACTGGATCAGATGGTGATTTCTCCTACAAAGTGAGCCACAGGTTCAAATCATGCCAGAGAATACATTTCCTTTAAGTTTTCTTGAGTGCCCAGACCAGTAAATGCAATACACATAATATATAAAAAAAAAAGTGACATCTATTTCAAACACAGGTATCTACTAAAAGTAATATTTGTAGTAAAATATATACAAGTAAAAGAACAATATTCAAAGCTAAAATAAGAATATGTAACTTAATTTCTACTTTTTTATTCATACATTAACAATTAAGATAACTTTTGAAGCTATAAATGAAAGTTAATGTACTTGAAAATTTTAGTATTGCAATAATTTCAGATAATAAATGAAAATACAGATAACAGAGTAAAAGTTTATCATACTAAGCCAGTTTATTCCATTGCTAATGGAAGTGCTTGAGTAGAAACGGGTGTTTTTGTATATGACCCAGAACTTGGCCCCAAATAGGAGGATGAGCAGCATAATTACATAATGTATATTGGGTTGAATCCATCCAGTTTGTGGTATTACAGCATGCAAAATGTGCTCCCTTAATAGAAGACACTGAATTTACACTTTAAGGCTTCAGAAAGTGTGTGTGCTTGTGTGTGTGTGTGTGTGTGTGTGTGTGTGTGTGTGTTCCTATTGTATCAGGGACGGAATTGTTTGTATTGGTAATTATTGCCTATTTGGGTTTAATTTCCTTAAGAAAACCATGAAATATGCTTGTATACAATGTGTTTTTTGGGGCAAATTTATATGGTTAATTTGATCCAGAAATTAATGCAAGTAACACTTAGACAAATATTTACCGTATATTTCTGTGTATAAGCTGGCCTTTAAATTATAAATATTACCTTCAAAAATAGGGGGTTGTCTAATACAACAGTTACATAAAGCTAACCTTAAATATTGTGTTTTATTGGCATTGGTAAATTGGCTAGTATGCTTGCATCATGGATCAAGGTAGGTTAACAACTGCTACAGTATGATAATTTCTGATGTAAATATTTTTAGTTGAAGAAATTCATATTATAATGTTGTACTAAAGTTATAAATGTAAAATTACATTTACTTCTCGATTTCACATTAAAATGGAATATTCAAGAGAAGATTACATAAACAATTTGCAAAAGTTCTGCCAAGCAACAGTCCTGGGAATGATGATAAACAACATCTGACAGCAAGGCCTCTGATCAGGAGGTTTTGAGGAGTGTGAAACCACCTCTTAATTGCTGATGTTCTGGGGTAGTGGCACCTGTTAGGGTCTGCAGCTATGAAAGTGTAAAAAAAATTCTAATACCAGCAATACATTTTGAAAAAAAAACAAAAAAAAACAGCAGTATATTTTTGAAAGAAAAAAAATTATTAACAGCAATATATTTTTGAAAATATTACCAGCATTAAAAAACTTGCCGGCATTAAATAACCCATTGAGGTTGATATGCCATAAAACAAACCAAACCAAATCTGCTGATCAACACACAGAAGTAATGTAAACAAATCTTTCATTCTTTATTTGTAAAGCTATAGGTATGTTCACACTAATCATTATTTCTCATAGTAGAGTTGAATAACAACATTTATGATAACATACAATCTATATATGAAATATAAGACACCTACATACATAATTAAAATGCCTCAAAATTACTGTGATCACCATCTGATGCAAAGAGCTCATCATAAATATCATTTACTGCTTCATCATATGAGTCCTAGTTGGTCATCTTATACTACAGATATCAAGTAAAATCATGAAAATTTACCTAAATTTGCAGTCTTGTATTATATATAGGTTGCCTTATACATGGAAACATATGTGTATAATATTTGGATAAACTAACAATTTGACTCATTTCATCAAAGTCAGTAAGTTTTATTTCAAATTTTGAAATGCGTATGTTACTTTTGTTTTATGACTAAAAATTTACAAATGCTATTAAATTTTATAAGTCTTTGAAAATGTCTAAGAATTAAAAAGTGTAAGAATTAAACATGTCCTCCTCAGAAGATATGAACAAACTTCTATAAACAAGTTATTTTTCATGGACTAGTATTGAAAAATACAGGCTTTGTGTGAAGCAATTTCATCTCTAAAACTAAGTTTATAATCCTACAAGGAAAAATTTGACTCAAAATCAAAAATCATCTGTATATTTTCACATACAGCAGAAAAGATCATTGTAGGTGAAAAGAACAGGTCAGAAATAAATACCAAACTATCCGATTTCTTGGTGAGAATGCCAAGAACATACAAAATGATGATTTTGCTACTTTTGTCTGCCTAAAAGACATGTGCAGCATAATAGAATATGCAACTAATGTTTTCACAATAGTAAGCAATAAAAATAGTGTTTTAGTAGTGTAATGGCTACAATTTGACTACTTCTACTATATAATAACTTTACAAGCAAAAATTTCTTATCTGCTTAATTACCAAATTGAATATCTTCATAGATATAAAATAGCTGTAGAACATGATCAACTGAACTAAACTAATTTCTCTTTCACACATTTTATAATAAATTGAGCAAAATAAAACACTTATTAATAATTGTCTTACAAACAAGGTCATCCATGATCAAATAAAAACAGCATTAAAGAGTTTAAGCAATATAAAATGAACACTTGTTAAAGAATTTCCTAAAACTGTCATTGATGGGCAAATTAATTCATTCATGCTTAGAATATTGCTGCCACATATAGTCTAGTGCCCGTTATTTGCCGTGAGCTCCTTGATAAGATCCAAAGAAGAATCAGTAATATTATTGGTCCTGATCTGGCTGCTCAGCTTCACTTTCCCACCACTGTAAGGTTGCCTCTGTCTTTTCTATAATACTTTCATGATAATTGTTCAGATGAGCTCTTCACTATGGTGCCTAGACTTTTTGAATTTAAGCGCATTATTAGACTGGCGTCAAGATCTCATTAATTTACAGTTGAGTTGGTTAGATGTAACCATAAATTCTATGCTAACAGTTTTTCTCACACTTCTCACTTGTGGAACTCACTTCTGGCTCCATGCTTTCCAGTCATCTTTAATCTGCAAAAATTTAAATGCAATGTCAATCGCTATCTACTGTCCTCCTGATTAATCTTTCTTCATCATGTTCATTATTAATGTTTCTGTTCCTAATTCTTCCACACCCTGTAAGCCCTTATGTCTATTGCTTTTCATGGGGTGATACCAACTTAAAAAGGAAAAAAAAAATTTAAAGGAAAAAATTTAAAAAATTAACTTTCAAGAAATTTAGAAAAAATAAACATCCTGGTAGAATAAAATGTTTTATTTTTGTTTCTATCATAAATAGATGCACTCTAAGAAAATGAAAAAGGTATAAAAAATATGATTTACCAGTGCATATCACTTAATGATTGTAATAAATACCTAAACTTAATCATTACAAAAAGTTTAAAAACATTTAATTTAATATATTTATCACCAATATTGTGAGAAAAAATGTCACTTATGTAAAGCAATGTTGGTTAAGAATTATCATGCTCTTTGCTCAATGATAAAATAAAAAAAAAAAGAAATTTTTACATTAGTCACAGTTTTGTAGGTTAATTTGCCACTTATTGAAACTTAAATTTATACACATATCAACTATCACCTCATAAACAACCAAAATATGGCTTAACATGAGATAAATATCTTATAATTTTGCTTGTCCCTCCCTTAGTTAGCATTTACATATGTTATGTCCTACCAATACTTCATAAATAATGGACTATTCTTTTTTGATCTGGAAAAATAGAAAAGACATATCAGAGATGCTACTTGATTTTATTGGGAGAATGAAAGAATGAAAAAAGAGAAGATAGGAGAGGTGATAACACTCCTGTTTTTAACAGTGAAATGAAAAGTTTCAAATTTCAAATTTTTTCATTTGTACCCACTTCTTAGCCAGCATTCATATCTATGACTGCTATTGCAATATTTTGTTAAATTTGTTAAGCTCAAATATCTAACAAAGCAACGGAAGAATTACTACAGATATTTTATTGTCGTAGAATTTATTCAACCATTCACTTATTCAACAATTCACTTAAGAATTAAGGTTCATCAGGAAATTCAAATAGGAAAACCATGAAATTTTCACGGATATTTCTAGTTAGTAGATAATACTAAAATACTATACATCACTAACAAAAAAGAATGACTTAAAAACTAAGCTATCATTATACAAAAGAAACAACTCATATTAAACACTCTTTCCTGACAGAGAAAAGCATATTAAAATCTATTTTAAAAAGACTTAATATCCTCAAACTTTAGGTGGTATGAAGTTTTGTCACCCATGACAATTTTTTTTTTTTTTTTTTTATTTTAAAATGAATATCATTTACATATAGTTACAAATCATCCGACACATACATGTGTATTTAAATTAGAAACATAGTATTTTTTTTAAGGTCTTTCCTCGATGACACTAAATAACATTAATGTACCTGATAATGACAAGATGTCTGAAAGCACTCAACAAAAACATTATGAACAGTCTCTCAATAAATTTTATCCATTTGTGAGATGTGGGTCAACTTATATGCAAAGTGGAAAATATTAAAGTTCATACAGACTTTGTTAGTAGATTTTAAATCTTGTCTGGGGGAGACAGAGTAGAGATGTATATAAAATGCATAAAGGTGATTTATTTTATAGTTAGTTTGATTTTTTATTATTATTATTAAAACTTGTTTGATTTTAATCATAGTTAAATACAGTACAATTAAAATACAATATTCATTAAGACTAACAAAGATTTGGTCTATGTCTACCCATCAATAAAATAGTTTGTGGTAAGGAATTCAAAAATAAATACAGATATTACATTTCATTTTATTGCTAACTGAAAAAAAAAAAAAAAAAAAAAAAAAAAAAAAATACAACCAAATAACTTAAATATTTTAAACATGTCCAAGTTGGATAACGTGACTAGTATAATAAAAATTATATTGATGTCTATTTTTGTAAATTATTTGTAAACCATAAATATTTTAGTTTATATTACATTAGATAATGAGTTATAAGCAACTCACCAAATTTTGTGGGTAATTTAAAAGTATGCAATTTTTTTTTCATCTATTATATTTAATGCAAAGAAAACATCATACAAAAAGAAACCTTGAAACAATTGGACAATCATCAGTTTTCTTACCTTTTCTACAAACTCATAATTAAAAATGCACTCTTCATTATTTTTTTTCTTTTGTGAGTTACATTACAATGAAAGATTTCATATATGAAAATATCTTGGTCAAATTTTCAGAAAAAAATAATTAGGATCAAATAAAAAAAAAAAAAAAAAAAAAAAACTGTAAAAGAATATTTATAAACAAGGTGCAGTCTTCTATTTACATTATTTGGACTATCCTCATCTTTGTTGCCATATTTATTACATTTCAGCTGTTGTATGCTCTGGCCTTCTTCAGGTGGTTGGAATGTCGAACTGAACCCTTTATTTTGCTCACTGGGGTAGACTGTTCTAGTTCCATGTGCCATGTTTAATGAATGTCAGTTATCAGTTATCTCCTGTTAATTCCCCTCTCCAAGTTCTCCACTGCCTTAACCAGGTATTGAACTCACACTCTTTGGGTCCTGTCATTGGATCTAACCAACACCTCAAGGATACATGGCACAGTGGATAAAGGCATTGGTTAGATCCAATGACAGGACCCAAAGAGTGTGAGTTCAATACCCGGTTAAGTGGAGAATTTGGAGAGGGGAATTAACAGGAGATAACTGATAACTGACATCCATTAAACATGGCAGATGGAACTAGAACGGTCTACCCCAGTGAGCAAAATAAAGGGTTCAGTTTGACATTCCAACCACCTGGAGAAGGCCAGAGCATACAATGGCTGAAATGTAATAAATATGGTGACAAAGATGAGGATAGTCCGAATAATGTGAATAGTGTACATAATACCTCATCTCAGAAATATAGATGGGTGCAGTTTTGTTATTTTATAGGAGAAAACAAGTACTGTTACTATAAGCATCTAAAAATATGCTGGTATGAAATTATGCAACATATTTCAAATGTTTAAACCTGTCAGTGTATTTCCTATTTTCCAGAAATACTTTGTGCCAAACCTGATTTAATGTACACACAAATTATCACAACAACATTGGAGAACAAATATAAATTGACCACAATACACACCTAAACTACTGCTTCCATCCTTGATACATATATAAAAGCTTATGTCAAATATTAATAAATTAAAGGGTTGTCAGCTTTCTTTGTCAGTTAAACAGCAACAATTCTAAACTATATATATATGCAAGGAGCATTGAAATAAGCCATGAAAAAATATTTACACTTTTTCCTGACAATTAAAATAAGTAAAAAATAAAGAAATAATTTTTTTTTTTTTCTAACATTAAAGGTAATTAAATAATGTCAATCTTACTTTAATGATATTTTTGCTTTTTTTTTTTTTACCTTAAATCATTTCACTCTAAGCAATGCAATAATGCCACTGAGATGCAAGGAGTTACCTGGAGTGAAAGTGTATAAGAAAACATTATTGAAAAGAAAGGACAATAGAAGAACAGGATTCCACAAACAAGAAAAGAAACTATTAAAATAGAACTTACAGTTGCATCTAGATAGGTCAACAGTAAAATGGTATGTCCTATTTGCCAATCTAACAGTAGGTTTAATTCATGCGGTCGAGGTCCCCATATGAAGAAAACTCATCATAACAGTTGCTTTAAAAATATTTATAGAAAAGACAAGGAAGCCAGATCAAGGCTGTGGGAAAGTAACTGAACTCAAGATATCACAACTGATAACATTACAAATCCTTCTTTGGACTTTGTCTTCATTTATTTTTCCATGTTTAAACTACAAAGTCTACAAAAATGTTATTAAAATAAACATTTTCATAAAGACATTAATATATAAACTTACACATTCTCAGAATTTCCTATTGAAATACCAATCAGATATTTGCTTGTGAATTCTATAATATGCATCATGTTTGGTATATTTACTTGAAAAAAAAAAAAGAAAAAAAAAAAAATCAAATTATTTCATATCAGCTCAAAAATAAAACAAACAATAGAGAAAACATGCACTTCAATTCTCGGGTGATAAAATAATAGAAATTGAAGCTGGTTTAATGCAGAACTTGTCTTAAGATTAACAGAATTCATGATCACTTTATTCACAAGTATTCAATAGAGAATTGGTCTACTCAAAATGATTTCAAAGATTATTATCATTATTATTAATTCATAGTTTTACAAACACTCAATACATCAGTTAAACAAAAGAGAAAGTTTTTTGGCTCTTTAACCTTTAGCTAGAGTGTAATAGCTGTTTGTTATTATGGCTACCAGTATTGGTTAATCCTTAGCAGTCATGTAATCCTGTTGGACTGAAAGGAAAGAATACATCTTTTAGCGTTCCTCAAGTTTATTCATAAGAAAATGACGAAGTTGAAGACAATAGTTCAAATGAAAAGCAGAATAAAATTAGATAAATTATCTAGAATTCTGTCATTTCTTAGTTTTACATTGACATTATAGTATTATTTCTTTCTCATTTTTATACTAATTTTACCCAATACAGGGTTCAAGAGTCACTCAAGGTAGAGGGTAACTGTTAAAATGGTTATGATGAATGAAGTTTGAAATGTGAAAATGTGAAAGATGGTAAGAAGTGAAGGTTATAAAAAAAAAAAAAAAAAAAAAAAAAAAAAGAAAAGATAGATAATGATTGGTCCTTGACTTGAAGAGATTAAGATTGTAATGGTCAGGGAAGCATATATGTGAGAGTGTTCCACAAAGTAACAGTTCTTGGAGAAAAAGCTGTCTTTCTCCTTACATTTCAAACATGGGGGGGGGAATGAAGAGGACTCACCTCTGTGGAAGTAGCATAATTATGTTTGAGTTATAAAAGTCTGATTTAACAGAACTAAAGAATATAGTTCATTTGAACATTTGTCATAGAAATAGTGATAGAGTAGTAACAGGTTTATGCCATAGCATTTATGGGAAAGAGGCTGCCAAGTGGATATAAATAAGGCAACAATATTCTATTTTTGGTCTAATGAAAATACAAATGAAATGAATGCTTTGAATACCAAAGGCAATACACAAAGACATCATTTCTGCAAAAGATCACACATCATCCAATAATTATAAGCAATAAAGTATAACATTTAATATTTGTTACATTAGTAGAGCACAAGATCAACTGTACAGAAAGAAGTGGGAATGGTTTTTCTGCCATTCACAGATCTGGCTTTTACCAAGGCTTGAACATTAATGCTAATAACCAGTAATTATGTAACTCACAAAGCAAGACCAATATGGAAGGCCTTTCTGTCTGTTGCTGAATGGATATGTTGACATCTCGGTCCCACCCTTTTTTCACTGTTGAAATGGTTAAATGTAGCCATCTCTTCTACTCCAACAGCTTCTCTCGCACTTCCTGTTTGCAGAACTCCCTTCCTCTTACTTGCTTCCCTGAAAACTATAATCTTCAAAAATTCAAGTATAATGTCAATCAACATCTGATGCCTTGATATTGTCCCCTGTCCTTCTCTTTATCCTTTCCTCAAACATGCTTCTTTACTCTTGCTCTTACCATCTGTAACCTCTTGTGCACTAGTGGCACTCCGCCTTGTTTGGGGTGAAATACTTAAAAAAAAAAAAAAAAAAAAAATATATATATATATATATATATATATATATATATATATATATATATATATATATATATATATATATATCTCCATTCAACAACAGACAGAGAGGCTATCCTTTGCTCTATTAACCATAAGGTAATATACCTTGCCATTCATCCCAAGGGATAGTGATGGTCCCTTTCAAAAGTTTGTGTGTTGATTTGCAAGGGGTGAATGGGTTGTACAGCTCCAAATGCATCCTCTCAGCATCATGGTAGGATCTTGGACAGCTCATAAAGAACCAGTTGCAGTAAATCACCAGACCAAGCTTTGATACAAGGAATAGCCTTCTCATACTTTATGTTGTGCATATCAAATTGGTTTAAATTCAGTTTTTCTCTTAGATTAGCTGCCACCCAAGGCTACGAAGCCCAGCTTAAGATATGTGTGTGTGCGCCATATTCTAAATATTGTATATTTTAATGACCACTTCATTAACATTTCCTTTTGTTTGGCTGCAAACAACTTTCACATGCAATACACTTATGTTAAATTGGAGAATTAATGGCTAGGTTACTTTTTTGTTTTTTAATATACATACAATTTTTATTTTTGCATTCTTTCAAAATATTTGTGGAATGGAGGTATCTATATTAGATGTTTAGAATTTAAAATGGACTAAAAGGCCAGTGGTATCTTAGTGGCTACAACTTTAAGCATATTTGTTATTTCTTCTATTGTTACAGAATCATGAAGATTAATTATCACAAGACTTAGCTAGTCAACATTTGTAACTTAGTTAACATCTTCATTGCTTCCTATATTTCAGCTATTATCAAGCCCTTGCGAATCCACTCATGCAATTTACAAATGAAACAAAAAAAACAAAAAAAAAAATAATCTCTTATATAAGACAAGAGAAAGTGTTATTTTTTTTGCAAAAACAACTGAGGCTTTTCTAACAGAAGAAAAAGTACTTGTTTCTTACAAACTTACGTAAAAATACCCATGATACTTTTTGTAGTCCTGTTGTGTTATTTGTCAGTAACTAAACTAGTTCCCTAGTTTTTTTTCCAGTGAAGTATATGGCTAGACATGCAGCAGGATTAAAAACAAAACCAGTCAAAGGGCAGATGAAACTTCTTGTAGGGTCAATGGCTATCTAGTACAAAGAGATAGAATGGAGTCCATAGCTATGTATGCAATCAGTGCAGTAATGACATCACTGAAGCCAGTAGCCAGAGCAGAGGGTTCCTCCAATGGCTACATGTGTGTGGCAAGCCTTCAAGCTGGAAGTAATTTGATGTGGCGAGGGATGGATTCCACTAGGTCTACTTGCCCAAGACACATTATGCATAAATGAATAGCTCTCCAGCTTTTGACTGATATGTGAAGGGAAACTGGTTAGGGTCTCAGCTGTACAGCAACTCGACAACCACACCCAGTCATGAGACTGAAGATGATGATGATATGAAAGTTCCAGATTCTTGCTGCAATATGCAATCAGCTGAGGTAATATATCACTGGATATATCATTGGTGATAAGTAACAGCTGTAACAGTTTACAGGGTATGGACTTGTAAATATATATGCAAAGTAAGTAAACATCAATAAAAAATATTAGAAATTCATGAGTTGGGACCAAATGTAAACATGATAAAAAAATAAAAAAATGACTTTCATAAAACTATGGACTAGACCAGTGTTACTTCAGTGCACATTTTTTTTTTTTTTTACTTCAGTGCACATTTGTAGTTGTAGAAAAACTAAAACTCTTGTGCACTTTAAATTTAACTAAGGAAAAATTAGTCATCAAATTTGAAAATTAGTAATAGTTTTCATTTAAAGTGATTTATGAAGCATGTATTTTTTTAGAGGTCAATAATGACAGATTTAAATCCCTTGAGGAAGGAAAAAAGGAAAGGATTACCCACTCCTTAAAAATTAAGGAATTTAGCATCCAGTTTAAAATATCAAATGACAAAGACTTGACTTAGACATGGAAGCCATGTGTTGGTGTCTCTAGCTTTTTAAAAAAGATTTTTTTTAAATATAAAAATAATTAATAAATTACTTAACTTGGGGTGCATCTGGGTATCTTTTGGGGGTGCATTAGTGCTCCTTGGCACAACGGTTGAGAAATACTAGAGTAAACAAATAAGAAATGAGTGAAATACAAAGAATCAAAATGTAACCTGTTTGGTTGGATAAGTGCATCTTTACCACCAGTTGAGTGTAGGTAAAAATCCAGGATTTTGAATGCTGATTTTCAAAGTAGGTAGATTATTTGAAAGACTATACTGTGCCAATTTTCCTGTTCCTTCATATATTACTACATGCCATACTCAGCCATTCTTAGAAAATATTAAATGATCAAAAGGCAACTAAAGAGGGAAAAGAAATTAAGAGTTAAACAGAGAAAAATAAAAGTAAATAAAAATTAAAGGGAAAAACAGATGGAAAATATAATGAAGGAAGCAGAAAAATTTGCTTGCAGAGTCATTTTACTTGCTAATCTTATTTGGGCAAACAAAACACAGAAAACAAACAAAATTCTATACAAACAGAGCTATTCTATTTGGGGGTAATCACAGGCTCATTTCCAATGTCATTTGACAGATATTCTACTCTACCACCCCCAGAGGAAAGGTGGCAAAGAGTCATATATCAAAATATTGGCAAACAAAGCTAAATGCTCAGTCATTGTGAGTGTATTAATTTTAAAGTCTTCCCATTAAATGCCAAGCCAAAAGCAAAATACCACATTTTTTTCTATGACTATTATTGGTCATAAAAAATTAATCTATAAATAAATGTCTTTGACAATTTAGGTAATAACAACATAAATAAATTGGGGACTGCCATATCATATTGGAAAGTTTTCTCCCCTCTGTTTATATAATTACAAAGTAAACAGAAGCAGAACTCTTCTATACTCATAATTATATGTATGTATATATTACTATTCTTCATGCCAATACAGCCATGCTCTGTTCCATGTTTGTAATTTAGTTGAATTAACCTATATGAAACCTATCTAATATTAGTATATTCCTTTCAAGCTAGAGGGACTAAAATTTTAGCAAGTATATCTGCATGGTAAAGCTGAGGAATAAAAGCAAAAGGTTTGATTTTTTTAAACTGAAAAATCATTTTTAAAAGATTCAATAAACTATTTAAATCCAGTGAAAGATCTATTTTTGGTATTAAGATATTGCTAAAATCAAAATTCAAAAAGAATTCAAAATTATATTTGATTAAGTATTGACTATCATATGTTTTAATGTTAGAATATAGTTTTGCCATTGTGGGCAATAAAATTACTTTCATTTTTGGTCATCCATACTTCAATCATTCCATGACATACTCATGATTTTAAGTTAAGCATATAAGTTAAAAACAGTGATAATTTTTGTATTTCAACACAACAGACACTAGCTTTGTGTATATCTATCTATATATAAATAACAGTAAAATTATTTAAATTACAATTGCTTAGAGTCATATATTTAGGGAATGTATACATTATATAAAAATATTAAGAGATTTACATTAATCCATGCAGAATAAACCTGGAAAAATCAATGTTTAAAGTTATCTGTTTAAAGCCTTATTCTTATTACCAATTTTGAGAAATACTACGTTCAATACAAAGTGGCATTTGAATATATATATATATATATATATATATATATAGATATATAATATATATAGATATATATATGTGTAACCTGATATAAGAGAGTTGTCTTTTTGAGAAGAAGTCTCTTATATTCGGGTTTGGTCTATTTTGTTTAGGTAAGTATGGCTCTAATTTGGGACCAGAGAAAATTTCTCTTATATCCGGGTTACACTGTATATATAAATCCACCAAAAGTTTTGGGCTACCCTCTGGATTTCAAAATATTTTCTAAAAATTAAAGATTGGATGTCTTTTTTTAAAAACTAATTTACTAGTTCATGTTCGGCCAGAGGTATTTTCTATTCCTGAATGACTATCATATATTCAATAATAATGTAATTAACCTGTTACTGCATAAAGTCTCCTTAAAATTTTAGCACTTTTTTTTTCTTATCTACCTTGCTAAAATTCATATGGGTCAAAATCTTCCTAGCTTAGGAATTAAAATATGAAACTTAAAATTAATGAGAAAAACAGGCAGCAGAAAATTGAAACAAACAACAAAAACACTAATTTTGAAGTAGTAGTACATCAGAATCAAATTTTACATAAACTATCTATAGTATGTTTTTTCCCATTTTAGTTCAAATCCTTTCTTTCAAAAATGTCTTCCTGACAACAAATTAATTTTATGTATCATATTGTAAGACCTCAAAAAAAACAATTTAAAGTAATAAATCTTTGCTAAAATAGGGCTTAAAAGTAACAGAAAAGATTTATTTTATACATATAAAATTTTTATTAACTTTTTTAAATCATTGGGTGTATCAAAATTTTATGGTTTCAAATCATAGCTTCAATGTTTGAGTCACTTAATTATAATAATTTTACAAAATATAATTCCTGTCAAATAAATAATCAAAAAAATTAATGAAAAAGGAAAAGCAAACATAGTTTATGTCATTATGTAAACAATTCAGTAATACCTTTTGCTAAAGAGCTTATTGATTGTTATTACTTTTCTGAGAAGACAAAAATCTGTCCGTTAAAGAATATCTAACCTGTCAAGCAAATAAGTCAACCATAGTTTATGCATTATGTATTCAGCCAAACGATTGATTGTTATGGCTTTAAAGAAGACATCTGTCCGTTAAAGAATATTGTAAGCTTCATGCTCCAAATATATTCAGTCAAATAATTTAAGTTGTTCTGCAAAGAAACTGGCTGTGATAAAGTGTGAATTATATATGCTTAAAATGTTTACTAATATTTAATCTCATTCATAGCTTATATTTCAATCAATTTATCTTCAGACATTAGAAATCTGTTCTCCCTCAAGAAATAATCTTATACATATGATGTCAAACATTTGCTCTATTCATAAAACTTAGAAGACTAAGTGTTGTGGATCCCGCATGAAAAATAGGTATCCAATAAATGACAAACGCAAGTATTTAAGCTAAGAAATTAAATGTATTTACACAAAATACAAAAGGTAATGCTGTTAGTAAAATCCAGGAACGCCGGTTAGTATCAAATACAGATAGATATATACAGTCTCGAAGTAGGACTTCCTTAGAGTCTACGTGCTTGTAACTGACTTCTACAAGAGGTTACTTTACTCTATCCGACACTCACAGACGACTCTTGTACGACTCCGGTACAACTCATGTACGACTCAACTTCTCTGCCTGACTGTGGTTATTTTATGGCAGCAGGACAAGTCCATTATATCCGAAAAGGCTGGACCCCATAACACTAAGGTTAATGAAAAAATTAACCATTTCCATACAGGAAACATTTAGCATTCATTGACCAGTGTTATCAATTGAAATTTACAAAAGTCTTTATTAAAACAGTTTTTCAGGAAAATATGCTTCCAAAATTCATTGTTATCACTCTTTTCAGTATTGATAGGAGTTTCCATCCTAACCTTTTGGTGGTTCCAATCTTATTGGGAATGATTACAAAACATTTTCCTTTCTCCAATTTATAGGCAGAAGCACACAATACATACTGGGATTTCTTCCTAGCCAATAAAATAGTCCCAGTCTGTCTTGCCTTGAAGTCAGAACACTACGTTTGCTTATCTGAATTTGCTCAAGTGTCAATCACAATTCTTAGTTTATGAACTTTTTGTCATATTACTGTTGCTTTGCCTTATTACTGTTAATTTGCCTTTCATATTTTGTTTACTTGCTTCATAATATTTTTTGCCCTGTTCTTTTCTTTTTCTTGTTATTGCAAACTTTGTTAAATCTGTTTGTTGGGCAGTTCAGCCATTTATTTACATTTAGCCATGGCCACTCACTCTACACCTTTTGTTTAAGATAGTGTGGAAAGTCAATATTTTGATTATATTATTATTTTCCCTTCTACTTGTGCTATTCATTTTAGCTGTTCCTGTTATTAGAAGTTTTCAAGTGATGCAGTTTTTGTTATTTGGTAAAACTCTTTTGTGATGCTGTAGCACCAATCTGAGATCTGATAAAGGCGTGTCTTCTTTAAGACAGAATTCATTTGCTTGCAGTCATTTTTAATCATTGATCCAAGAAGACGTTTTTAATCATTGATCTGAGAAAACATTTGTGTATAGTGGACCAATTTAGACATTTCTGAACAAGTTAGACACCATGCATGGCATCTTTATGAGAGTCTAGATCAGACAAGGCTATTTAAGAACATGACTTGAGTTCACAAGTTGATATTTCAGTTTTGTAGTATCTTAGTGTTGGACAAGACAAGCTCCTAGTGTAACCTATACTGTGTTATGGTTCCATTTCTCCTATGCTACATCTGTTATAACTGATCTATACACCAAGCTATTTGAAAGGTCTAGAATTTATTAATCTGACATTATCAATTTTTATGGCAGATTTAGGATATGTGCCATGACTACTCTCATTCCAATTCCAGATCATAGTTTCCAGTTTAAAAAGAGTTATCTTAAATCCAACTTCTTAGAACTAAATTCTAGTCAATTTCCAGGTTGATGATATATCCTGTAGAATAACCTATTTTTATAGTTTAATTCAGTACTTGTAAAATTTGCAATACATTCATTAAATATTGCTACATCTA
The DNA here is from genome assembly GCA_903632075.3 of Acanthosepion pharaonis. Taxonomy (NCBI): domain Eukaryota; kingdom Metazoa; phylum Mollusca; class Cephalopoda; order Sepiida; family Sepiidae; genus Acanthosepion; species Acanthosepion pharaonis. The sequence goes on along the minus strand of CAHIKZ030001740.1, from coordinate 236,604 downwards.
GTTTAGTGCTTCTGCTATATATTTAGATTATTGATAAAATCCAAAGAAGAATCTGCAGTGTTATTGATCCAGACCTGGCATCTCAGCTTTAGTTACTTTTCCACCACCATAACATAGAATTCTTTTCATGGTAATTGTTCTGATGAATGCTACCTAGACATCATGAATTTAAGTGCAGTACTAGATTGGCAGAAAGGTCTCATCATTTGACAGTTAAAATGCCTAGATGTAACCATAAGTTCTAGGCTAGTAATTTCTTCTTTTGCATTTCTTACTTGTGGAACTCTCTTCCAGCTTCTTGGTTCCAGTCAACTTTGATCTTTAAAAATTTAAATGCAGTGTGAATTGTTATCCTCCATCTAAATTTCTCTTTTTAAATTCTCTCATTAATGTTATTTGTTTTTTTATTTTAGATATTCTCTCACACTCAGTAACCTTTTGCATGTTAGTGGCTTTATTGTCTTGCTTAGAGTGAAATGATTCATATATAATTTTTGTCTGAATTTTAAAAATGTGGATTTATAATACACATATTTGAACAGTTGTCCTTATCTTGGTTGTTTTTATATTCACAACATTTCTGCTGCAATACTATCTAGCTTAAAAGAACCAAGTCAGATTAGATCATTTAAATTCATAATCCCCTAAAAATGTGAAAAAAAAAAACACTTTAAAATTGCTAAGTAGGCGTACATTACCCTGTTTATTAGATGTGCAATGTTCTTATTCTGTTTTGGGGTTTTGGTCATAAAAATGTCACATTTATATTCACAAATTTACAGAAACAATTATCAGATATAACACTTGCCTCTTTTTATAACCACTTAAAATTCATTTAATCAAGACAAAAAAAAGTTAGATTATGAACATAAAAACAGACAAGAAAACACTTAAAAAGCATAAATAACCAAAACTCTTTACTTTTTTTTTCTACCATTTAAAAATCAAATTAGAATATAAAATATTATTCAGATGTTTTTATCAACAATTCTTTTTATATATTTAGATAACAGATTAAGCCAGCTTTTATTAAAAATGTCTTTACAACTGTCACTACTTTAAGGCACAAAAAATGAACACAAAACAAAAAAATCTTATTTGTTAGAAAACTTGTACAGATACCGATTCTTATTCTGATTAAATAAATAACAGTATAAAATGGTTTCTTTCATCTTAAAAAATACTATTTCCTATGTAACAACGAAATAATTCAGAACAAAAAAATAAAAACAGTTTAATTGAAAGGAGTTAGCTTTCTTTTGATATTTAGTATTTCTAATTGCTCTTTGTTTATGCTCAACATTGGAAATACTGGCTTACTCTTTTTGAAGTTAAATCAATTAAGCCATAATAATAGAGGAAAAGAAAAAATATATATATTCCCACATATCTATGGGAAAGAAATTTTATACTTGAGGCTGCATATTATTGAATAATGCCCATATGTGGGCATTAGAGTGTAAACAAATAAAATCCATCTTTTTTTCTGTCAGATTGTTACATGCCACTTATAATATTAGCCAATCCTAGATAGGGATATTTACTAAGCTTAGCTTAGTCTGGCTCAAGGACATAGCAGTCAAATATCTAGTGAGGATTGAATTTACTAGATTAGTGTAGTTGGTAAGACAAACTTAATGATAAACAACCAAGCAATCTTTGGTGGTGAGTCAGTAGATAAAGTATTCAGTTGATAATCATAAGTTCTATAGTTCAAGCCTCATTGCTGAGTAGGTAAAGACAGAGGGTAAAAAAGAAGAAATTTTCCAAATGTTAAAAAAATAATGGAGTACAAATAACTAACAAGATTGCTTCAAAAAATGCTTTGGAGTAATTTGTAAGAGTTGTAATGTCCAAAATACCACAGTCTTACTAGCTCCCTTGATTTTTGCTAATAGAATTTACTCCTAATAAAAAAAAATAAGTGAATGAGGTCATGAATTGGTATGACCTTATTCACTTAAACCAATGTGTGACAAAATATAAACTTTACTTTTCTATAAAGTTTTACCATGTAGCTGGTAGGTAAAACCAGCTAAATATTTCATATCATTTTTACCATACACACAATCTTCACATACAGCTCTATATGCAAATTTTGGCAGTCTTGGAATAGCATAAAAAGCGGGGTGCCAGCAGCACCAGGGGTCAAGGAAGCATAGTTCCTAATGCCCCGGGTGTCGTTACGCGATGAAAAGTGTTCTCTGTGTGGAAGGCTTGTTGGGCACCTCCCAGTATGTGGTTGGCTCTGTTTGATATGCAGAATGCTCAAGAGGAGAGCAAGTTCAGTTACGAAGGACTAGGACGACTAAACGAAGGATACCCTCCTCCAGCGCATGGTGTCTGAGACAGTGGATTCTGTGTAGCGAGACGATTCGGCCCATAGGGATTGGTGCATGGATGACCGGGAGCTGAATGCGTGGGTCAATGCCAGTTCACTGGTGATCAGAGTAGTGTTAGAGAGTCACAAAACAGGGCTGGAGGATGCTTGCTGGCTGCGACCTAAAGATGACGCTCAACATATCAACCTGGCCGAGCTGGATGCCATGTTGAAAGGCATCAATTTGGCACTCCAGTGGCAGAGCAAGATGCTACACGTAAAAACAGATTCCATTTGCATGTACCACTGGGTATCGAATACTCTGACTGGGAGAGCGCAAGTGCACACCAAGGCAGCAAATGAAATGCTCATCAGGAGGTAGCTGAACACTCTCAAGGAGCTTGTAGAAGAGTATCAGCTGTCCATGGATGTGACACTGGTCCCCTCGGCTCTGAGTGTAGCTGATCGACTGACAAGAGTACCGCAGTGATGGTTTGACGTAATGAAGAAAAGCAATGGACCCGGGCCACTGATTGGCACCATCCATGTGGACGAACTGGATGCAGACCAAATCATGTCCATCCACAGGAACAGTGGTCACCCAGGAGTGCGACGCACTACCTACTTCACCAGGAGAGTCTGCCAGTCAATGACAAAAGCAGTCATTAGATCAGCTATACAGACGTGTGAAGAATGCCAGTCTATAGACCCCGCACCAACTCAATGGGAAAAAGGAAAGCTTGGGGTAAGTGGGGACTGGCAGAGACTGGGAATGGATATCACCCACTATGGTACCCATCATTTCTTAATGTTGACGAACGGCGGCCCATCGTGTTTTTCAATCTGGAAGTAATTGGCAAGACAGGACTTGGCGGCCGTGATTTGCCAGTTGAAAGCAGTGTTCTTTGAGTGGGGCCCACCCCACGAGCTCCTCATGGACAACGAACTTTCTGCAGCAGGGAATTCAGAGACATTGCACACAAGTGGGGAACGGGATAGCAGAGCGATGCCACTGCACAGTAAAACAAATCACGGCCAGGATGCGCTGTTCCGTCCAGGAAGCCATCTACTAGTACAATGTCACACCAAAAGACAATATATCACCCCAGACTGCACCCGCCAACAGGATCCACCAATACAAACCGAGCGTGAAAGGGGTTGATGCCCCGATGATGTCAGATCCCGGGCATGGCTCTTACCAGGTTGGAGATCATGTGTGGGTCAAGGCACCAAGTTCAACAGGGGTCAGGTGACAAAAACGATCAGCCCGCAGTCATTTCTGGTGGACGGAATACCCCGCCATGTTAAGGATCTGTGCCTGCACCACAGTTTCAGTGCATCTGAGGAAGATTCCAAGGACACATTGCTGCTTGACAAGGAAAGTGCAGGGTGCATCAATCCACCCAAAGAGGGAGTAGAAGCAGAGCCCCCCCTCCAATAATCCACTCAAAGTGGGAGCAAGAGTAGAGCCCCCCTCCCTGCTTTTGCAAAAAAGCACCCGTCAAAAACGACTGTTGCCAGGCTGCCACCTTTGTGATCATGAGATCAGGGATACAAAAGATATGACTTACCTCAGAATTCGAAACGAGAGCAAACGCGTCTTGCCTGCAAAGTGATGACAAAAAGAAATATGGCCGCTATTGATGACACAATTTATGCGCGCATATCTCGTCTAAAAGGAGAGAATATTTGCACACATGCAAATTTTGGCCGTCTTGGAATAGCATAAAAAGAGGGGTGCCAGCAGCACCAAGTATTAGGGAGTCATTTGGCTGACTGCGTGTAATAGAGTCGGACGTATGGATTGATAGATGGACAAAGAGGAAGTCAAAGTAAGCGCGACTGGGTTGGTGTATGTTTCACAACAGCCTAGTGTAATGGCTGAGAAAGGGAGTCATGCAATCCATTTCCTTGAGGCAACCGAAAATTTAAAAAAAAAAAAAAAAAAAAAATAAGCCTGCAGGCGAAAGCGATACACCATGTGGTTTTTTACCCCCCCCCCCCCCTCATCTTTTCTTTTTTTTTTTTTTTTTTCCTACAATATTCAGTTGAAAATTTATAAAACAATTTCTCAGGAAAACATGTGCTATCCATTTTAGTTGTTACTATTGTTGAAAATCCTCAAATGATGTGGTTTCTGTTATTTGGTACAGTTCTGTGATTCTGTAGAGCCAGTCCATAATGTTTGAAAAAGGATGGGCCTTGCTAAGACGTACAGGCTTTATTTGCTCAAAGTCATTTTTAATCATTGATCTGAGAAAGCAAATTTGGTGCTAACCATGACATCCATATTTATGTCTCAATCTGATAAGGCTGTTTAAGAACATGACTTTAGTTTTTAAGTTAAGTTTTAGGTCAGGTTTTGTAGCAACTTGTGATGCTGTGTGAAACTATCCTATTCTATGTTCAATTTCCTTATTTCCTATACTAAATTTATTATAACTGATCCATACACTGAGGTATTTGGAAGTTTTAGGGGTTTATTAATTCCACATACTTTATTTTTATGATTGATTCGATGTGTCATCATTGCTTTCATAAAAGGTCCACTAAATATAATTTCAGTTTGTGATAGTCTTTAAAATGTACTTTTTAAGGATATTACTTCTGATGTAAAACTTCTATTCAGAAATTCCTTCCCAGTGTTTGTATATTTCCTATTCTTCAAACTCATTGTTAGATTGTTTATTAATTTTTTATTTTTTATTTTTGTGATTTACTTCTGTGAGTGCCTAATTCATTTTCAATACAAGTACTGCGGTCCATGCTAAAATTTACATTATGCCATGGAAACCTGTGGAGTAATCACACACAATATATATATATATATATATATATATATATATATATATATATATATATATATATATATATATATATATATATATGGTAATGCAAAACACCCAAACAAGCCCACAGTGCTTAACTAATACTGGTTTGTTTTTGTTCTTAGAAGAATGAATAAAAATGTAAACAATTTTGACAGTACAAGTACTGTGGTCCATGTTGCAAAACTTAACTTCCAAAAACTTGTTTGTTTAATAAAGTGAGTGGCTTCCACAAGTAGCTGGTGTGAACTTGTTCAGGTGTTTTCCATTACTCTGCAGGGTTGTTATAGTGTGATGAACTGAGTTGTTTGTTAACACAGTTTATTTTAAAAGTAGCCCCACAAATTCAAAATTGGTACTGGTGGGTTTTCAAAAGCAGCCCAATCTGGTAAAACTTAAAGCATCTGCTGCTTTGAATTCCGCTCATATCTTTAATATGGGACCGCAGTATTTGACTTTTACCTTATTCCCTTCCTGCTACTTTCAGTGTTTCTTGGGCGGTTGGGGTTAACAGAATTTAGATTTTAAGTAAATGTGAAGAAATACTCTTCTTATTCCAAACAGTCCTCATATGAATGATATTATAATATTCCCTTTTCTGGTGACCAACATGTTAGGCAAATTACCATTCTGACATGAAATCAACAATTTCTGTTCTAACAACTGGCTTGGGTTTGGACGAAAGACTGAATATTTTTTTCACTTCCTTGTTTCTAGCAATGATGCGAAGTTTAACAGAAAAAGTTTTTCTTCTTAAAATCATACTCTAAGTAAACACTACAAAAATACAAATAAAGTACAATTGTCCATGCTGAAATCTGTGTAACCTCATAGAAATATGTATAACATTCACCAAGACAAAGTTGAAAAGCTTTTTATTGACAGGTTCCACATTCATTAGGGAGAAAAGTCAAAATATATCCTAATATACACAATATTCACTAAATTTTTTTAGATTAAACCCTGAAACAAATGCTAGTATTATGTTGTCATAGTCAGAAGAATCTGTCACAAAATAAGAAATAGTTGTCTTTCTAAAATAAATCTCAAATTCATTCTAGATCTCAAATGGGATACCTATAAGCAATCTATTACTAAAATTAACTGACTTCTTGTACCAAACTCCTTTCATGCATGCATTATCACTACAAGAGACAACTTTGACCAAAGATGGAGTATTGTTACAACGTCTTTGCTGGATCTATAAAATCCTTACATTCCAGCCTTGATAGAATTCAGAATAGTTTTGGTAGCCCTGTAAGGGACAATTTATTTTCCACTCTACAGCCTCATTCTCCAACAATGCAACATTGTAAACCAATCGCTATTTCCATGGCAAATGTTCAGAGGAGTTTGATTCTTCAGTTCATACATTTACTGCTAGGAATCTCCATTCTATATCCACAGAATCTAAACATTCATATTTACTCCATATTCTATTTGTAAGAAGGAAATTTTACTCAGACAGCTTCCCAACTCTAAGAACTGCTGCTCTGCAGAAAAAAAAAAACTGCTTCCTTGAATGCTACAATCAAAGGTCTATCATTATCTATCCTCCTTACTTCTACCATGAGTGGCTCTTGGAGCTTGTTTTGGGTGAAAATTATTATATAAAATATATATCTGTCAATATTTATCAAGAGTGGTTGCTACTGTGAATTTTCACATGTTATTCATTTCAGCACAGATTACAGTACTTGACCTGTACTCTCAACAAAATAAACTGAGGCCTTCTTGTTAACTTTTAGTAAACTTCTAAATCATTACCTAACAATAAAATCTACCTATACTTTCTTCAGCATGTAGTACAAAGGGGTGTTGAAGAATTCTCAGCTCAACCCACTTCCCAAAATCTGACAAAATATCAATTTTCCTTGGGAAGGTTTCTTGATTTGACAAGGAATTTTTCAGCATGTATATTCAGTCTTCAGGCTCCGATACATACTCGGATGGATAAAATTGTTGTTAAAGTTCATCTGGTTTTATGGCAATTAGGAATTCAATTGTTGGGCCAGGTAGTATACAAGTTATCAAGTGCATTGTACCCAGTAAGAACTGAACTCGCATAAATATGCACTGGTTCAGTTAAGAAGCAGAGTAATATCATAAGGAAGAACTGATATTTAATAATAATGGCTGGCCACTCATATACCTGTCTACTATGATAGCTAGCCAATTGCTGTTGCAAATGCTTGCTCAGGTACATTTGTGTTTGTTCAACACCTACAGAGCCCACCTGTGTTTTATACTGCAACTATGGTGAACAGATCTTAGAGTTTCTGGGAGAGAGCGCATAATCTGGCATGATCAACAGTCTGAACAAGGCCAGTATGCTCAAAACCTCGGTCATGACGACTTGTAACATTGTGCTAGCACAACCAAATAGTTCCATCTACCTAATTTCATTCATAAAGCTTGGGTCAATCCAATCCAATTTTCAGACAGTTTCCAAAGGTGTTGCATGCTGGGATAGTCTCCCCACACTGACAACATCTAGAAGTCACCATCCTGACAAATCAACCATAAGATTCAAACCCAAGTCTCATGGTCACAAAGTGGATGTTCTAACCACCCAGCCATAATTGATGTTTACAGGTTCAAAAATTCCCAAAGAAGGTTACTAGACATGACAGATGAAGGAATAGGAACAACATACTCCCATGGATTTGGATTAAATAGATTTCTATTTTTGGAAGGTTACTTAATGTAATAGACAATCAGAGAAGATGGTAAGAATATGGCAGCCAAAATAGATAAAACTAAGATGAGGAAACAGGTTTGAATAAATCAGTGTATAACACTATTATAGACTGATCAATAAGATTATTAATAGTAATACTTCGTCTTAAAAATTCAAAGAGAAAAAAAAAAAAAAAAAAAAAAAAAAATAGTGTCCATACAGTTTTGATTAAAAAAAAAAAAAAAAAAAAATTACAAAGTCCGATTCAAAAAAAAGTAAAAATAGGAATTATAGATATTTCATTGTTGCACGCACACACAGATTATATTTTTGGTTTAAATTTAAGGAAAAAAATAACATCCAGAAATTACTTCTAACTCGCTTGAATATTTTAGTGTTACATTTAAGAAATAAGGTCACAAATTTATAAAAAGTTCATTCCTTTTCAGCCGAGACACATAACAGAGGAAAGAGGGCTTAAAGAATCTGACACTCACAGGTTATATTGAAGACAAGAAGAGGGAGAGAGAGAGAGAGCAACATATCTAATCAGATTGTGTAAATGGATAACAGAAGATAAACAGGGAGGAATAGTAAGATGACAAACACTGCTTAGGTTGCAGTAAGCTATGATTGCCCATGTCCTGAAGAAACAGCTCATAAAAGAATCATTGACTTAAAAGAGAAAAAACACTACTAAATATAATAATTTAGATTTCCTTCTGTCATCTAAATTTTCTTATAAGCTTCAGGCTATTATTTAACTCAATTACTTCAGCCCCCCAGCTAAGTCAAAATAAATAAATTGAAAATATATAGCCCTTTAAGACTAATGCATTACGTAGTGAAATATAACAAATGTGTCCAATCTAATAACCTTAGATTCCCAAATAAAAATAAAAAATCTTAATGTAAGGTATTTGTAACATCCATGTACAATAGGATCTCACCATCTAAATTGACCCAATCAGCAAAACTTTCATGTTCAAAACTTACTAAACTAAGAATACTCTGAAAAATGTATATATTGTTTTTATTTACACTATTTACATTATTCGGACACATGGCACAATGGATAAAGGTGTTAGTTAGATCCAGTGACAGGACCCAAAGAGTGCGAGTTCAATACCTGGTTAAGGTGGTGGAGAACTTTGAGATGGGAATTAACAGGATATAACTGACATCCATTAGACATGGCATGAGGAACTAGAACAGTCTACCCCAATGAGCGAAATAAAAGGTTCAGTTCGACATTCCAACCACCTGACAAAGGCTGGAGTGTACAATGGCCGAAACGTTCTGATAAACATGGCGACAAAGTCCAAATAATATAAATAGTGTACATAATACCTCTTCTCAGAAATATAGATAGATATTGTTTTAATTATATTAGTATTTAAAAAAAAAAAAAAAAAAAAATCCTTTTTTAAAAAAAAAAATGTCCAAAAAATTTTGTTATAAGATGCTTAAAAGCAAATATTTTAAGATGCTGTCCAAGCAAAGTTTGTTATAAGATGCTGAGAGGAAAAAAGTTTCTTTATAAGATGCTGAAAAAAGTTTGTTTGTTATAAGATGCTGAGAGGAAAAGCAAAAATTTGTTATAAGATGCTTTAAAAAAGCAAAGTTTGTTATAAGATGCTGAGAAAAGGAAAAAGATGCTGAGAAAAAAACTAAGTTTGTTATAAGATTGAGAGGAAAATACAAAGATGCTGAGAGGAAAAGCAAAATAAGATGCTGAGAGGAAAAGCAAAGTTTGTTATAAGATGCTGAGAGGAAAAGCAAAGTTTGTTATAAGATGCTGAGAGGAAAAGCAAAGTTTGTTATAAGATGCTGAGAGGAAAAGCAAAGTTTGTTATAAGATGCTTAGAGGAAAAGCTGGCTCAAACTAAAAAAAAAAAAAAAAAAAAAAGTTTTGTTCATTGATTACTGAAATGTTTTAGTCAATTTATTTTTATTTTTGAATTAGGTTTATAGAATAAATCAAATTATTTAATTCAAGTTATTTACTGTTTTGGTTTCCAGTTCCTTTTAAATTCTTCTCATTTTCTTTCACTCCTAGTTGTGCCTCATGTCTTAGTGGCATTATCACCTTTCTCAGGGTGAATTTAAAAAAAAAAAAAAAAAAAAATATTGTTAAAATAAGGTGGAGATTTTCTGGTGAAAAATTTGTGATATCTAAATATCTAAATACCAACTCTAAAAAACATATTTGACTTGCTCATGTAACCTATAGCAAAAGGTAAAAATGACAAAAACCTTTCAGTATTCAATAAAGGAAGCTTTATATGGTTCTCCAGAAATTTTGCCATCAAAGTGGGGCTGATAATGGACCCTCCAGTAATATTAACTGCCAAGAAATAGAATAAATTTATTTTATCAAATGTCAAGCTACACACAAGTAATATTTTGGGGGAAGTGGGGTTGTAATTTGGTTTGTTAAAACAAAGCAATGAAACAACTGTTTAACCTTAAAAACATTTGAAAATAAAGAAAATCAGAGTATTATGAAGTTGTTTCACCCTTATGATCAAGTGATAAGGCCACTGAAGTGGTATGTCCAACAATAAAGGAAAAAAAAAACAGTAAGAAAATCAGTAGTTGGATGAATTAATTAAAAAAATAAATAAATAAATAAATAAATAAAGCCTTTGAAATATTTTTACTAAACTTCTCCAAATATCATTTTGGTTCCAAAGAATGGTTAAAGTTACATCCACCAATATTTTTTATGGTTACTTAATGGGACTCTGGACATGTTTTTAGTATATTGATTTTCAAGGACTCAAGATTTTAGCAAGGGATTCAATTTATAATTTAAGTATAATGCTAAATATTTTATGTTCCCCAGATTAACTATACAGAATCTATTTTTTTTTAAACTATTTTAAATCATTTGTAAAATCCTTAAATATTTAAATTAAATGTGATCCAAGAGTTCAAATTAATGATGTTCCAATATATATATATATATATATATATATATATACACACACGATGTTAAGCCAAATGTTATTAAAGACAATAGACATTGTGTCAATTTTATTGAATGACTTTTCCAAATTATGTATAATCTTTCTCAGACAACGAGAAAATTCAGTCAGAAATTTTCCAAAGTTTTTATTTTTGTGTTTGATTTTCACTGGTTAAGCAGGATTCATATACATTTGACTTGGAAAAAAAATTTGGGGAGATCTATGACAAGAGAAGTTTCACTTAAAAGTACAATTTCGCCCCCACCCCCTTCCCCCAATTGGCCAGAGTGCATCAGATTTAATGATAGCTCCTTTGGCCCAGAGAATTTTTCTTTAATAAGATTTCTCAAACTTTCAAGCCGGTAGATAAAAATAAATATGGAGTTTAATAAATAAATGTAGTGTCTACTCAAATACAAGTATCCACTAAAAATAACATTTAAAATGAGAAAAAAATATTTTATATACCTGGTGTAACACCAAAATTGTACAAATCATGTAACAGAAAAATTGTCCAATTGTTAGATTAAGTTTTGAACTGTTGTATCTTAGTAACGATACAAGATTTATTTACTGGAATTCTCAAAAAGTTTTTATAAAACTATTGGACTCTACTTAGAGCTAAATACATTCTTATTGTTCAAAGTTGAAATGATGATCCTCTTGCTGTTGTGACCTCCTGATCCAGTTTTCCTCCCTACTGCTCCCTCTTTTTTAAACTTATTCACTGTTCTCTTGATGGTTCTTGAATAGACATTGAAGATGGAAGCCAGAGTATGTTCATACCATTACTGAAGGTCTGAATTATCTTTTTCCTCTCACAATTACTCAGTTTAAAAGATATAGTGGGGTTGACACAAAACTATTTTAACCTGTTCCCTTTCTAACTGAATAACTCAAAGGGTTTTTTTAGTGATTCTTATGACAAATGGTGTCAAGGTGGTGAAACGTCTTATCTGAAAACCTGAAAAAAAGAAACTCAATTAGGTTACTGTTTTTTATTTTATATTAAACATTTTGTAGGATGGACAAATTATCCCATGCTGATACACAGTTTGGACAATTTTGCTTTAAAATCCGGTGTGTGTGTGTGTGTGTGTGTGTGTGTGTGTGTGTGTGTTTAGGCAGCAATCCTTCATTTATGCATGTTTCATTAAAAATGACAGACAAGGTACTATGATTAAGCTTTTTATTTAATTTTTCTTGTGTTCAAACAAGTGTTTTTTCTTTTTCTTTAAAAAAGAAAACTCCAACACTTAATAATATTAACCATGAACATGGCCACAATGTACTAATTGTGTTCACAAAATAAAAACATTGCTATAAGACTAAAAACATACACACAATGTACACACTCAAACTGAAAAAATAAAATTATCCTTGATAATGGCTAAAAGCATAGCTGAAAGCACTCAGAATTTTAGGACATTTGGACAGTTTCTACACACACTGTGTCCAAAAAAGAAAACACTTATTTGAACACAAGAAAAATGAAATAAAAAGCTTAATCGTAGTACCTCATCTGTCGTTTTTAATGAAACATGCATAAATGTATATAGCTGGCCACTTGTATTTGAGCATACTTGTCTACTAGGGTGGCTAGCCAATCCCTATTGCAGATGCACATTTGTGTTTATTCAACACCCACAGAGCCCAACTGTGGTTTATACTTCAACTATACTGAGCAGACCTTAGTTACAGTTTCTGGGAAAGAGCATGTTCTCAAGCGTGATCAAAAATTTGAACAAGGCCAGCACGCTCAAGCCCTTGGCCATGATGACTTGTGACTTCATGCTAGCAGAACTATCAATGACACCCAAGGGTTCCGTCTACACAATTTCACTCACAAGGCTTGGGTCAACCAGTGGCATGGTTTTCAGGCACTTTCCAAAGGTGCTGCACACTGGGATCAACCCCTCCAGTCCAATAACATCAGGAGGTCTCCTTCCTGACAAAATCGACCATGAGGAGATTTGAACCCGGGTCTCATTGTCAGAATGTGAATGTTCTAACCAGTCTACCACATGCCCTATATATATATATATATATATATATATATATATAAAATACAAAGTTCAAATTAATGCCCACTTATTGATCTAGCCTAACATTTTGGCTGCATTTCTTTTTATTTAACCATTATAAGTAATACATTGGAAATAAGATTTTATCATAACAAATAGGACAAGAAAACTTATAAGAAAAAAAAAAAGTTATGTCAATAACTGCTGGTAAAGAAGCTCCATCCCTATTACTTTATATCATGTGGTATTTTGTTGCAGAGACATCTAACATCAATAACCATATCTGTATCAATATAAGATGATTGATGACGAGAAGAAATCCAGACAAAATGAAGTTCAAACCAATTCACTTATACATTTTGGTTCAGTAAAATTATATATTGTGTGAGTGATGGTGGGAACTATTCTCAAAGAGAATCATCTGTCATTTAAACAAGAATTAGGTTTCAACATTTTTACTAAAGAGTCAGGTTTCAATATCTTTTACTAAAGTAAAAGGCAGTACAATTTGAAAGATACCAAAAACTGCTCCCTTTCTTTTCATAAAAATTACAAGATATTTTTTTAGACAAAAAGTTTACATGATCATGTTTGTTATTGAAGTCATTAAATGAAGAATTTAAAGCTAAACCAACAATAATGTGCAAAATAACCAAATTAAAATGATTTTTATTCAACTAAAACTAATACTAGATATATTAACCAACATTTTTTCATTAATAATAATATTTAATACAGAAAGTTCATTTTATGAAGATTGAATTATTTCATATATTAGTTGGTTCCATAGCACTAAGCTCTGTCCATAAACTACTCAGACAGGAATAAAATCAAAGTTGTGGAGTGAGTTTCTATGGTCAAATGCAAAATAAGTAACAGAACTATCCAACAAATGGAATTGACAAAGTTAGCAATAACAATAAAAGAAAACAGTGCGAAAAATAATATAAAGTAAGCAATTAATATATGCAAGGTAAAAAGTTCACCAACTAAGAATTGGTATTGGCACACAAAAGTAAGTTTGGCCAAGCAAATGTAGTGTTCTGACAGAGACTGCATCAGATGAAACCAAGAACTGGCTTATTTTATTGGCTAGGAAAAAATCCCAGCATGCATTTGTGTGATTCTGCCTATAAAAAGAGGAGGGAAAGTATTTTGCAGTCATTCCTTAATTGGATTGAAACCAAGAAAAGTTGATCAAAAAAAAAAAAAAAAAAAAAAAAAAGCACAAGTATAAAAACCACTAATTTTAAATTAGAGCAAGAATTGTAAATTGTATCATAAAAGTTATGACATACTAATGCCATTATAATACAAAACAACATTTGATATGATGAAAGAAATTGAATAAGAAGAGTAACCTATTTATTGCTTGACTGAAAATACAAACAAAATTTCAGGAGTAGTTTCGCTTTAGTAGAGGTTAAACTCCAAGTTTATTTATAAGCTTTTATATATGTACACCAAGTAAATATTACTTGGTAGGAGTGTGTGTGTGTATATATATATATATATATTATTTGAAATTTGCTACATTTATTGGGAGAGTGTTCTATATCAGAGAGAGAGTGTATATCATAAGATATGTGTACATCAGAGAGTGTATAGCTATAAATACTATGGACAGAAATGAACACTGCATGGAAGACAGAAAATGGTGATTGATGTTGCATTTAAATTTTTGAAGAACATAGATGGCAGAGAAGCAAGAAACTGGAAGAGAGTTCCACAGACTTGAAATGGGAGAAAAGCTATTAAACTAGAACTTATGGTTACAAAAATTAAACTAGAACTTATGGTTACAAAAATTAAACTAGAACTTATGGTTACAAAAAATTAAACTAGAACTTATGGTTAAAACTAGAACTTATGGTTACAAAATTAAAAATGGTTTAAACTAGAACTTATGGTTACAAAAATTTTAGAACTTATGAAAAATTAAACTAGAACTTATGGTTACAAAAATTAAACTAGAACTTATGGTTACAAAAATTAAACTAGAACTTATGGTTACAAAAATTAAACTAGAACTTATGGTTACAAAAATTAAACTAGAACTTATGGTTACAAAAATTAAACTAGAACTTATGGTTACAAAAAAATTAAACTAGAAATGGTTAAAAAAATTAAACTAGAACTTATGGTTAAAAATTAAACTAGAACTTATTTTAAAAATTAAACTAGAACTTATGTTACAAAAATTAAACTAGAAACTTATGGTTACAAAAATTAAACTTAGAAATTAAACTAGAACTTAAATATACAAAAATTAAACTAGAACTTATAAGTTACAAAATTAAACTAGAACTTATGGTTACAAAAATTAAACTAGAACTTATGGTTACAAAAATTAAACTAGAACTTATGGTTACAAAAATTAAACTAGAACTTATGGTTACAAAAATTAAACTAGAACTTATGGTTACAAAAAATTAAAATTAAACTTATGAAACTAGAATATGGTTACAAAAATTAAACTAGAATTTATTTTAACTAGAACTTATGGTTACAAAATTAAACTAGAACTTATGGTTTACAAAAATTAAATCTAGAACTTATGGTTACAAAATTAAACTAGAACTTATGGTTACAAAAATTAAACTAGAACTTATGGTTACAAAAATAAAATGATGAGACCTATTTACCAATCTAGAAGTATGCTTAAATTCATGTAGTTGAGGTATTAAGGAGGAGAACTTATCAGAGCAATTGCCATGAATATATATATATATATATATATATATATATTTGGTTGGATAGATGAGTTTGTGACCCTGGGTTTCACGCTTTAGCGATCGTCAATCGTAAACTGAACTTAATGTTTTAAAAATTTGGGTTTATGTAAATTGCTTGTATTGGTGTTATTGTGGAAGTGGTGGGGGAAAGTTCGTCGCTTTGTCATTCATCGTACTAACGCAAACATTGATGTATGCAGACACATAAATGTGCAAGATACTGGTTTCTTTCAGTTCCAAGCATCAGAAAAAGTTATTATTTTAAAGAAAATTCCTTAGCGAAAGAGAGAACTTATCCTTATTTTTCTTCTTTGTACATTATATGTAGACATGCATGAAATTTAATACTCAGCTCTATCTTACCAATTTAAAAAAAAAAAAAAATAACATACTTTATCTGAACAAGAAACTTATCCAGTAATGTGATCTCTTTCTAACTTGAAGCTACAATTCATCAAATATGTATTTACAAGCAATCACATAAGTCAAAAGGAGTCTGACATACAAAATGAAAGATAAAAGATCAAATATCATGAAAGATGGGGGGGGGAACATTTCTTATTACAGATAAATTTCATCTTCCAAACACAGAGGAAGCAGGAGAGGAAAATAAATGAAATCTGGATAAGAAATTCAACAAGAATGTCCACATTCCAACTTCCAATAGATGACTGGCATATTTCTTTTGCTTTCTGTAACAGATATTGTTTCAAGACTAAACAGAACAGAGGAATACCTAATCAGTTGCTATCTTCCACAGAATGTAATCATACATACCAACATGAAACAATTTTATGGTTATGAAAAAATTAATATTTCACCGCCTAGGAATTTTCCAAAGTACATTTTTACAATTTAGGGATAGATTACTATTGGGTTGGTGCATAATTATCAAGCGTTTTTTAAGCACTATTTATTATGAAAAAAGAAACATAAGAATTCAACAATGACATTTTTAAATGATTATTCCAGAAAATATAATTATCAACACGCATTTTTATAACCTAAAAATAAAATATTTTTATTAAAAAAGTAGACAAAACAGCAATTTTTATTAACAAATAACTTGCCTACAAAAACGCCTGATAATTATGCACCAACCCAATAATTCATATTATAATACAAATGAATGAAAACCTTGCTTTAGCCCTAACTGAAACCGTGCTTGCTATATGGGGTCATTATAACATAGCATAGAAATACAAGATAGGTTATATATGACGGTTATACAAATCCAAATGAAAGTGATAAACTTTGTCAAATGACTGATGGTTTAAAAAAAAGTGTTTGAACTTATTGATATCAAATTTTGCAGGAATCTTGCGTGTGTGTGAAAGTATACTTTTGCACTATCCCATTAAACACGTTATGCTGGTGATCATTTTTTGATTATATGATGTTGATACTCAGGAAGATGAAATGGATTTGTACAGTGCACCTCATTTGATGGCTACTTTCCAGATACATTGAAATATTACTAAATGTCTTATAAAACATGAAATATTATTGTGTGTTTCTTGTACAACTGGCACAAGAAACAAAGTATATAATTATTTTGGAAACTGTTGAAACTTGACTAATGCATGGAATAATAATACAACACAAAATGTACTTAGAACAAAATGTATTGAAACAAGAAAGTGTACACAATATTTACATATAGTCTTTTGTATATTCCTGGGAAGACCGTTCCTGGAGAACGTGTTGACTTAGTCGCAGTCGGGCAGAGTCTCTGGATTGAATCTCTTGATTCCTCTCACTCTTCCCAGTACCACCCATATTTATATGGTCGGTACTCCACTATGCAAATTAGGTGGATCCTACCACAACAGAAACCTCCAAGATACTGCCTTTTAATAGTATTTTTTTTTTTTAATCAATTCACCCTAAGCAAGGAGATAATGCTACTAAGATGCAAGGGACTACTGGGAATGAAAGAATGAAGAAACATTAGAAGGAAGCAGAAACCCAATCCTAAACAGGAAACAAGGAATAGACCTCTACTGCTGTTCAAAAACCAGGGAGAAGTCTTTTTTTTGATAGGCGAATCTATCTACTATTGATTTTTATTTTGGAAATTTAATATTATTAAATTTATTATGAAATATCCTTTTGCAGATATGTTTGGACTGGAGTAAAAGCACTTTAATTTTCAATAACATCTAGAATCCTATATTTTTAGTTGTTTTTGAATTGCTTATGAATTTTTATACTGAGATTAAATTTCTTTCAAGTTCATTAGTTACAAATTTTGTATATAATGTGCTTAATTTTGGTATTACCATTTATATTTTTTCTTTTTGGTTTTTATGAATTTTTTATGCTTTTCTTTTGGCTTTGTATAATGAAATAACTGATAGTGGAAAATTTTCTTCTGGTAGATATTTTGGATTGAAAGTTCTAAGGCCTTAATAAGAACCTGTAATTGGATTTGCAGGAAGTATAACATTTATTAGCAAAGAAAGTGGAATAGACTGCCTTGTTTGTTATGTTCCTTGTAATCCTACCTATGGGTTAAACACCAGGGTAGATTGAACTCTCTAGCTTTAGGAACAGCCAGTCTATAAAAAGGAGGACTCTGAATTCAAAACTGGAGAAAGCAATTAGGAAACCACTCCACTATTTTTCCCAGGAAGTCATAGGAATTCCCATATCTGTGGAGAGCTATGATCACCTACATTCTGAAGGTACATGACATTAAAAGAAAATTTATTATTCCAGATTTTACAAAATGATTTACAATTATTTTTTATATATATATATATATATATATATATATATATATATATATATATAGGAAAATGATATAAATCAAGAACAATGTTAGGAAAATATATGACAAAGTGTAAAAATTTTCAGGTGATGAGTTTTGTCCTTTAGAACTTCAAACTAAAGTGATGTTTACATTGAGTGATGTGATTACACATATGCATGAAGAAGGAGGGCACTGAAAATTTACAAATTTTCTTTAATTTTTTTTTTTTTAAATAAAAATCTGTTTTCAGTATATTTTTAAATGTGTGTGTTTAGAATCTTTAGTTTGATGAAGTCCTACTAAAACATGAAAAAAATTTCCACTTTGCCAGCTTTTCATAAACTCATATATATATATATATATATATATATTGTGTAAAAGGAAGATATTTGTGCAGAGTAGGAGTGAAATTGCATCATTTGTTGCAAGAGGAATGTAAGCAATTGGTCTCAGGAAAAATTCACACACAAGGACACCAAATACAAAAAAATAAAATAAAATAAATAAAATGTCACTGAAAGTGTTGAATAAATGGGTGATGTATAATGTGGACTTGATTATTGCCATCAGTAACTTCACAGTAGGCTTATATATGTTAATGTAAACTCAGTGCGGACCAAACTCACTACATTGTATTATAGTATGAAGCTACTTCAATATAAGCTAACATAAATTGAAAATTTAAACAACACAATGAGCTATGCGTAAACATTTCGTTGTGGCAATGACATATTTAATAGTACTTGTGAATTCCACATCATGAATAATTCAAATTTATGTATGCATATCCAGTATTTGCCTATAAGACAGTTTACAAGAGCATTTGGGTGACTACTGTTCAATGCAACTCATCCAAGCTCATATATAAACACCTCGTACTAATACCAGTGTATTGGATAAAGCGTTATAACCAACCTGGGAGTTTTGCATTTCAAATCATCACAGTTATAACAAAATCATACTTATTATAAAACCCAGGTTGTGTGTGGGTGTGTGTGTACGTTTATATATTGGATCGGATTTCTTACATTTTTCAACAGATTTCAACAAAACTTCACAGAACTATGTAAAATTACATTGTGGTGGTTCTGACAGTGCCAAAAATTGGAAAACAATTGTTTTTGCACAAAATCAATTTGAAAACACAATTAAGAGGCATCACGAGAATGAAAGGGGGACAACTCATATCAAGTTATACTTATTATAAAACCCAGGTTGTGTGTGTGTGTGTGCATTTATATATGGGATCGGATTTCAACTGATTTCAACAAAACTTCACTTTTTTTGGCAGGTAGTGTTTCTTATTGTCTTGCACACTTTTTTCTTTATTTCTACATTCAGAATGCTTTAAAAATTCCATTTACAAGACAATTGTTTATAATAAAATTCTATTCAATCGGTAGACTCATAACGATTGAAAATGTTTTTTTTTAGTTTGACCAATTCCTAAAAAAAAAAAAAAAAAAAAAAAAATAAATAAGGACATGCATATCCGTCAACCTTAAACAATAATCTTTGTCAATTTTATTTTTCAGTCTTTATGATGGTCGATACTTGATCTATCTCTTATTGTTACATCCCAGGGCAACGCCGGGCTCTACAGCTAGTATTAACTAAATCTAAAGTGGAAAAAGGATTTCAGTCACTACACACACAATTTTTTTTTTTAAAAAGCATTTGTATTTTTATTCATATAAATTTTGGTAAAAAAAAAAAAAAATACCATCTTTACAAACTAAAAATAGTATGCTCTGACTTTATGGTAATAATAAAATACATATAGATTTTTAAAGTGGCTACTTAACAATCTACATCTAGAAATAAATCAACTGATCAAAAAATTAAATTTAAATTACTTTGTTTTTAGTTGATTATGAAAAGGAATTTAACTCAGAATATGCAGTCTTTGACTCACTATGAGAGCAGCTTAACAAGATATACAAGTTATTAAGAATATAAAATGGTAACAAAACAACAATAATTTGATTACATGGTTAAAAAGATTAGAATAAAAAGATCATTTCACCTGAATTATTTACAGTATGACTCAAAAGTATCTTTTGGAAAATGAAATGAAATGACAATGAAAACAACCATAAATAGAATATTTGCTAACAACATTTTACTCAAGAAATAGAAAATGACCTGAATAAGGAAAATAAAACAAATTATGTTAACCTGTAATGCTCTGAAAAAAAAAACAAAAAAAAAACAAAACCTAAGAGGAGGAGACATAGAAGTAAAAGTGCTGGAACATAGAACAAAAGAAACATTTAAAATGAATTATAATATAAAATAAAGAGCATGAAAATTAAAAACAATCAGTTGGAAAGTGTTTAATAAAAAAGACGTGACATAATGAAAAGCACCTCCATAAAACACCAAGTATATAAAGAATATATAATGCCAGCAATGAAGTACGAATCAAAAGCAGGAAAAATAAAATCACTTAAAAATAAAAATAAAAAAAATTTAAAAAAACAGAAATGCAGAAGGATCAATGGAAAGAATAATGTTAACAGAAAGAGACAGAAAGAGAATGACAGAGACAAAAGAAGTCAGAAAAGCAATTATGTGATAAAGAAAAAAATATGGAGGTGCACATGACACAAAAAAGAAAGGATAACAGATGGAGCAGAAGGTTGGTTGACCAGATTAAGTTATGTCAGTTTAGCTGACTTTATATGACAACCCTTATTGGGTTATTTAATTTCAAACTTTTGTATGAGACACCCAGTGAGGATCAAACTAACTACTCAGTAGTAATGGTCAACCAGGGTAGCTTTGCTAACCATTACCTCATGCCAAGGTACAATCATTAGGTAACCAAAGCAATAGGAAAAGTCCAGACAGAAGATAGAGAATTGAGAAAGAGGAGTTTGTTGATAGGACATAACCAAGAATAGTAGTGTCATGATAGTCTTAGAACAGTCTTTTTCTAGCAGTAAACTTGCAAGGGCTGATTATGATAATAGTTATCTCTTCCATTCATATCACATACCTCATTTAGCATTACCATTTTGACTACAACCCTCTACCTTGAGTGGTTCTCAAGACTTGTATTGAGTGAAGTATATATTAAAACAACTCATGAAGTTTTGTTTTGGAGTTTTCTTTTTAAGTGTGTTTTTATTAGATCTGCTTACTTAGCCTTGTGTTTTAACTTAGCAAGCCTCTTCACAACAGTCATAATAATTTAGGATTTTAAACTAAGAGATTGCTGTGTTATTTGCATATTTTATCTAAATGCATGTCTTTTATATCAGTGAATATGGTAAAGCAGAATAATAATCAAAATAAGGCCAGAATCCTGATACAACTTCAGTAATAATTAAACACCAATCAAAACAACAATCATTTCTAATGAGAAAGTTTCAGCTGTGCTTAGAGCAAGAAAAATAAAACAGATACTAAGATTTCCATATAGAGAAAATACAAAGAGCCATTGTAATGGTAAAGTACAAATTCCAATAAGCTATTGATTTTTCTGCTTGTTGATGTGAATACCTTCCCACAGCACAATAATGTATCTCCTCCTTCAGTTGATTAGAGAAATAGGGCACTACCACAGCACTTGAATACAAAGGATAGTAACAAGAATACCAAGAAAGAAATGTGCAATTCACCAATCTGATGTTGAAAAATAAAATACAGATGTGTAAATTTGATAATGCCTTTTACATTTTAAAAAAGCCATTGTAAATTCCTTGGCTGTCATAAACAGATCTTTTCCCTGAAGGAAGGAAAGAGAAAAAGCAAGTTAAAAATAAAATAAAAAAAAAACATGCATTAGTTTCGTTTGATATTTTTTTTTTTTTTTGACTGATCTAGAAACCTAATTTTTACATTACTTTCAACTTTACAGATCTCGCATCACAACTTTTGTTCTATATAACAACCAAGGGAAAGCCATCT
Source organism: Acanthosepion pharaonis (assembly GCA_903632075.3). NCBI lineage: Eukaryota > Metazoa > Mollusca > Cephalopoda > Sepiida > Sepiidae > Acanthosepion > Acanthosepion pharaonis. Next base: position 214,375 of record CAHIKZ030001740.1, on the reverse strand, counting down.
TTCTCCTGTTTTCAAATAACATCTATTTCATAGCAATGATATAATCAATATACCACCTTTTTATTGTTAAAGCTTCAAGTATGAAGAATTTTTTTTTAATTATAAAACAAGAAAAAAAATTATTACATTTATGAAAACCTCTAAATTTCTGGGATGAGTTATTTACATTCTTTTTTGCTATTATCACAACATTTCAGCCTTGTGACTTCTGGCCTTCTTCAAGATCGATCTGGGTAACTTCAGGGAATTTTGAACTATTTTATTTACAGAAAGAAATTATATATGTAAGCATCAATACATACTGGTAATTTTTGTACATTATTAAATAAGCATATCTAACAATTACAATCAACATTAAAAATCAAAATGGGAACTAATTTCAACAATACATTAAATCTCCAATAATTATTTCAGTGACCAATGCTAACAAAAGTTTTGGATTGAAATTAAGACATTAAATCAAATGTTCTTTCACAAAAGAAAAAAAGCGACATGAACACAAATTCATAATCAAAGGCAATCAATGCATTCGTTTAATATATCACAACTTCTATAATTAAACGTTTTGTATTTAGTAATACAGAGAGGAAAAAAAACTCATTCTATGCTGTATGAAATAGAAAGATACTAAAAAGAAAGAAAATAGGATATTATATGCCATTGCCTGGAGAACAAGTGTAATTCAAGAGAAGTTGATCACTCTTGAAATGATTCAAATCAATAAAAAGCATTATGTTACAAATTCCCAATATAATGTCAAACTTGTACAATTGTTAAACAGTTCTAATTGAATGAAGAAATGAAACTTAGTTAATTCCTTTTTATTCTGTCTTATAAAATTTGGGGAACACTTTTACAAAGATTGTGAAACAAATTATCAGATTTGTACTTTGGTAACAAAGAAAAGAATACTGATCTGTTACATGACATCTGTTCTCGTTTATGGCAGCGAATGTTGGATGATTTCCTTAAAGATGAAGAGGAGACTTCAGGTGACGGAGATGTGATTCTACAGAAGGATGCTAAGGATATCACAGACCAAGTATATGAGCAACGATGAGGTTTTAGAGAGGTTGCAAACAAGGAGGATCCTTATACTTAACATCAGGAAGAGGCAACTGAAGTTTCTGGGACACATAATGAGAAAGGAGGGCCTGGAGAATCTGATACTCACAAGTCAAATAGAGGGAAAAAGAGACAAGAAAACAATGCGTGACATACCTGGCGAGCTTAAGCAATTGGATAACGGAACATGGTCTGGGTGAGGAAGTAGAAGGAAGGAACTTATTGAGAGCTGCAAGGAATAGATGGAGGTGGAGAGCCATGATCACTTACATCCTGAAAGGACATGGCACATAAAAAGAAAAGAAAGAGTCTTCTGTGAAACTAAGTAGGATTTTCTAACCTCCAAGAATTCATTGAATATACACTTATGCTTTTCAGTACCATAGGTGCCATTTTTTTGTTTTTTATCTATACAAATGTTTAAACATCAGGCATTTTATGTCTAAATTTTTGGAATGAAGAGTTATTTACATTCAGACTAATGTCCTCAGCTTTGTTGTTATTACAATGTTTCAGCCGTTGTTTCTCCTGGCCTTCTTCATCCCACTGCCAATGCTTACAGATATCTCTTGTTCTTTCAGTCCTTGGACCAATTAGTAGAGTTTTTTGATATCAACAAACATTTGTTGCCACTTCTGTAATGCCAGCAAATACTCGTTGTCACTTTCATAATGTTCATTGTAGTAGAGACTTTGTAATCAAAGATACAACTTGTAGTATGCCGTTGAACAATTGCTGGTGTCAGACACCTTCGAATATCACTCACACTAATAGCACTTGCTCAATAATACTTGCTCAAACAGTAATGTGTATAGAGAAATAGCATAGTGAATAGAGTAGGAATAGCTGTCCATATAGTATAGAGGATATACTAGAGATAGTGATCTGTATAGTAATAGGGGATAGAATAGAAATGTGATCATTAGTCATAAGCTACTTCCTACATATGTATTTCCTCTGTGGTCATGTGGTCTACTTAATTCAATAATGGGATCACCTGTGTTTGCTCACTGGTTTTGTTCAAACTCAAGTGTCAGCAGTGACACTTTATTCCTATGTCACATACTGTTATAGAGTAGTTTCACAGTGGAGGCTTGTATTTCACTAAGTCAGTCCTAAAAAGGTTCGGCATACAAAATGTTAGGAATTTGATATAATAGTTAATGATGCAGCAATCTAGTTGTGGTGGTTGATACTTTAATGTCCGACATCAACTGACTCACCAACTGAGCTCTCTGGCGACTGCTAATACTTATTATAGGTGGGAGAGTCTATTAACTATAGAATAGGTGTGTTCTAGTATAACACATACAGACTCAGTGGAAACAGGGTGAGCAATATTTGAGAACAAGACAAAGTATCCCATATATAGACAGCAGAACAAATACAAACTACACCAAGATTCCCTGAAGATTACCCAAATTGACAAACACCTGAAGAAAGCTGGAGAACACAACAGCTGAAATATTGAAATAAAAGATTATCACATTAGTCTGAATGTAAATAATATAAATAATTAGGTATAAGCTTAGTAATTGGTTTAGTTTAATATTAAAGAAATATTCAACAAAGAAAATATAAACCCAAACAGACTTTAATACTTTAAAAGTAAAATTAAAAATTACTTAAATATTGCTATCAAAGATGCAAAATAATTTAAGCTATTTTTCTAACTAGAAATGTGCATTTTATATTAAGGGTGTGTTCTCAAGTGATTAGAATATTAGTATTTTGATCATGAGGCCTGGGTTCATATCTCACCACAGTCAATTTCTTAGGTGACTTTTCTTGACCTAGGAGATGATCCCAGTGTGTGGCTCCATTGGGAAGTGCCTGAAAAATATACCACAAGTTGACTCAAAACTTGAGAGTAAAACTGAGTAGACAAAACAGTTCCAAAGTTGTTGATGGCTGTATTAGCACAAAATCAAAAGTCATAGTAACCAAGGGCTTAATGGTATTTGCTTTGTCTAACTATTGATCATGTTAGATTATTTTCTTTCTCTAAGGACTGCTCAGTATAGTTGCAGTATAAAACACAGGTTAGCTCAGTGCCTGTGCTGGGGGTGGGGTCTGCAACAAGCATTGCTAGCTATCCTAGCAGACAGTCATGCTCAGATACAAGCAGCCAGCCATACATGCCATGAAATGTAGGATTCTGGTTAAGGTTATGCCAATAGTGAGCTATTAAAAACTAACAATTAAAAGGCAAATATAAACAGTAAACTTTAAATAAAATAAAACCTGTCAAATGTTGGCTTGATTTTTCTATTGACATACACTAAACAGAATGAAAGAATATTGACAAAGCAAGTAACTAAACTAAATATTTTAAACATTCCCTCAGATAAAACACACAGAAGCTCATTTGATTGTAAATTGTTTTATAAATATATTGAAATCAATATGGTTAATATAGTCAACTTTTATAATTCTTTTTTTCCAAAATTCGATAACTAAAAATACATGATTACCAACACACAAGAAAGTAAAAATTGATTTCCTTTTATTCTAAACATGATTGTTGCCTTGTCTCAAGTGGGATGAAGAGGTTATATATTTTGTTTAATCAATCCACTCTAAGCAAGACTATAATGCCACTAAGACAAGGGGCTACTGGAAGTGAAAGAGAAGGAAAAGACTTTAGAAGGAATCAGAAACCAAATCATAAACAGGAAACAAAGGATAAACCACTACTCCTGTCCAAAAGATCTAGGAGGAGTGTGAACCAGATGACAGGTAATCTTATCTACCCCTATTGAGGGAGAGAAAAAAAAGTAAATAAATAGTAAATAAAATTTCAGAGTTTAGGCAGAGATGTTAGAAGTATAATTTAGAAGGAACCTGGAATCCAATCCTAAACAAGAACTATGGGATAAACCTATACTCCTGTTCAAAAGATTAAGGAGGCGTATGAACTGAACAATAGGTGAATCTATTGAATGGGAAAGATAAGTGTGGTTTCTTGTTGGCTTTTTTTCTCTAGTTTTGAAATCAGACCCAAGACTAGACAGTCCAGTCTACTCTACTATAGGGAGAGTGACTCATACCTTTCCCAGAGGCATTTGTGCAAAAGTGAATGCAACAGACAAGTCTAGAATTTGAACTCAGCTTGTCAATTCCATTTTCCATGCTGAGAAACATGACACCATCTGCACATATTTCAATAAGCATGAAGCTTAATTAAACCAATCATTAAACCAATTTCCTGAATGTTCAATGATAAAAGACAGTACAAAGTGATAATTTTTATTCAAGTCCTTCAACTCCAACTAAATAAAATTTTAAGATAGAAAAAAAAAAGAGAAAAAAAATAAAACTGAAGTGTTTTGAAATGTGTTAATGAATGATAGTTATAAGCAGTCTGAATAATTTGAAACTAAAAAAGTGATTTTTTTTTTCAAAGGCATATCCTTATATCATGCAGTAATGTTTAAATAATCCTTAGAATTGATAAGATATGAAAGCTTAATATTGATAATTAGAGGTTTAGATGATTCAAATGTGATTGATAATTTTTTCATTTCTTCTTAAAAATTAGAGATGGGAAGAACTGTTTTAAGCCAAATTTTTAGGAATAAACATTGTTGACAATAAACATTGACAAGCAAAAATGTTTATTTCTTGCCATCTCATTTTTGTGGCAATGAGTACTAACAGTTTATAGATAGGAACCTATAATTAATATTAGATTTCTTATAAATCTGGATTTTTGCTTTTAGAAACTTACACCAGAATTTTATTTTAATTTAAAAAAATTAATATTGGATTTTAAGGTGTGCATTAATGGGTTAAGAAAAACACTGATAATTGGCAAAAAAATTGTTTTATAGCATTTATATTTGACTAGCAGTAGAGCCCGGCATTGTCCGGGGATGTAACAGTAAGAGATAGATCAAGTATCAACCATCGTAAAGACTGAAAAATAAAATTGACAAAGATTATTGTTTAAGGTTGACGGACACGCACGTCTTAATTAGTTTTTTTTTTTTTTTTTTTTTTTTTTTTTTACCCAAACTCAAACAAAAACATTGTTTTCAATCGTTATGAGTCTACCGATTGAATAGAATTTTATTATAAACAATTGTCTTGTAAATGGAATTTTTAAAGCATTCTGAATGTAAAAATAAAGAAAAAAGTGTGCAAGACAATAAGAAACACTACCTGCCAAAAAAAAAAAAAAAAAAAAAAAAAAAAAAAGTTTTGTTGTTGAAATCGGTTGAAAAATGTTAGAAACCCGATCCCATATATAAACACACACACACACAACCTGGGTTTTATAATAAGTAAAACTCATGAGTTGTTCCCCTTTCATTCCGTGAAAGCGATGCCTCTTAATCATGTTTTCAAATTGATTTCATGCAAAAACAGTTGTGTTTTTCCAATTTTTGGTGCTGTCAGAACCACCGCAAAGTACTTTTATGTAGTCCTGTGAAGTTTTGTTGAAATCGGTTGAAAAATGTAGGAAATCCGATCCAATATATAAACGTACAGACACACACACACAACCTGGGTTTTATAATAAGTATGATTTCAAGATAACCTACGTGAAAAATGGTTAAAATTTATCTACAAAAATAATCATTAAAAAGTTTTATAAATTTTATACTGCTTTTAATTTAAAAAAGGTGGAAAAGGTATATTTTAATACATCATCACTCATTTATGAGCTTCATTCATAAAATTCTTTTTTGCATTTTATAAACCTCTTATCGTACACAGAAATAGCTGTCTGAAGTGTGCTTTTGAAAATACAAGTCCTTTAAAAACAATCTTATGTTAAAATATCAGCAAGAGACAAAATATATGAATTCTACATTTTAGATCAATACCTTTGATATCATTACAGTCCATTCTGAGAATCATCTTTGACTTACTGACCTAAATATTTAGTGAGGTTAAGTAATTGAAAATATGTGTTTTGCCAACCCAATATAAAAACTAAGTCAATTCTCTTTAAGCTAAATGGAGCAGAGGCACAAAATAGGAAACCGGGTTTTGTTTACCAGACTATGTAGAACTTATTTAAAATATTGATAGAATGACTATTGAATTTTAAAAATCATTAAATTAAATTACTAAAATTCATTAATAAAAATGGTTTTCTACAAACTAAGTTTTATTCATGCCTTAACATGGAATTTAAATATTGCAATGACAGTTTTCATATTTTTTATACTTTTTTTAATATTTTTTTATATTAAAACTAAATCAAAAGCTTTTGACATTTAGCACTACATCATTTATAAATATTACTTCCTCTTTTACAGTATATGGAATCCGCTCAAAATAGAGTGTTTTATATATCAGTTCTATATATTTGAAATTGCAGTAGCCTAGTTCTCAATTTCCGACAAGATTGTTTTAGGTGTTACCATAGAAGGATATTACTACACAACCAAGAAATTCATGACTAACTTTTTGCGTGGTGAAAATAGTTACCTACAGAATGCTAAAAGTTTTAAATAAACTTTTGAAATATGAAACATGTTAAAAAATAAAGGATACAAACAAAACCTATAGTGGTATATAAGAAATTAATATATAAATAAATTTATAATATAAAAAAATAGTAATAATGAGACATCAAGCAAATTAAAATAAGAGATTAAGTTCTTGTTGCATACATTTTGTATAGGCAAAGTAAATATCCAAATTTTGTTTTATAATAAAGCAGAATAAAACTAGGAGAAAAATAAAATTAGATAAATCTTTGATACAAAAATATAAAAAACATTTACCAATATTTCCTAAGAAATTATGAAGAATAAGTAATATTTTTAAAGTTACTCTATAAAAATCTGGCTTAAAAATTATACTCTGTTGTATTAATAAATAGAAGGCAAAACAGTTAAAATGTTCTTTAAAATAACTACTCACAGAAAAAAAAAGTCTATTTTATTGTGAAAAATAAAATTAAAAAATAAATTTTCATTATAGTTTCTGAAAAATATATTTCATTATATGTTTGATTTTTTTTTTTTTTTTTTAAGATCAATCTAAATTGGTCAGGAGGAATTTAACTGACCTGGTAAAAAAAAAAAATAAATAAATAAATAAAATAAATCTGATATTTTAATCATTCAGATGTTGGGAAGCAGAGCAGGTTGATAACTTTTCAGTACCATGCATGCATATATTTCTTAGATTAAGAAAAGAATACAGGTAAAGGTTTCATTTCTTCATGTACCTCTTGTCTGAATAGTTTCATTTCTTCTTATAAATATTCCATTAGATCTTTAAAATGAATTATTAGCTGCTGGACTACTGTAGACATTTCATTCTAATAAAGGTATAAAGGAAAAATATCTAGTTAATATATACAAGATTACACATGCCTTCATTCTACGTTTTTAGCCATTTATAAAGGTACAACAGAATAAAAATTTATGTTGATTTTATTTTTTAAATAGAAAAAAGAAACAATACTACAATTACTGTATATGTAAAAAATAAAAAATAAAAAAATAAAAGAAAGAAAGAAACAAAAAGTAAAGTAAATCAATAAATTTTTTTTAAATCTTAAGTTTATATCAGGATTCTCAACAATTACTTAATTTTTGAAAAGTGAAAATTAACCTGGTCTTTTTCAATGTTAACTTTGGCACAGTTTTTTCTAGAGCATTTGGTTCAATTAAAATAAAAATCACTCTGCATGTGAATTATGGCTTCTGTTAAGTGCTTTTGACTTGAAATTTTGGCCTGTTTATTAATTTAGTATCTTAGACCTTAAGGTTCTTGACTTATTTATACAGAACAATTTAAACTTCTTAGACATTACAAGGAAGTGCTGATAAGTTCTCAACCCACTTCCCAAAATCTCATCAAATTACCAAACAGAATATTTTAAGGGATCCTTTATTGGTTGAGAAATGTGTGTGTGTGTATAAACTTTTGCAGTAACATTTTCCCTTAAGACCTTTTTTATCCTTTTACAAAATGGTCACTTCCTGCTTGTTAGTGCCTCCCACTAGAACTTGAAATAAGTACACTCAAATTCCAGACTCTTTACAAGAATTGGATTTCAAGAGTCATGACCTCTTGCTAACCAAATCCTATTAGCAACAATTTACACAAGTAGCCTCATTTTGAAATTTATTTCAAATTTGTTGCATTTTTTTATAACCAAACCACACTTTTTAAATGCAGTTCTTTTAGCTTATGAAGTTTAACATTGTTTCTAGAAAATAGATGTCAAAGAAATTCATCAGTGAAATAAGTGGATATATATATATATATATATATATATATGAGCTGCTAAAAAGTTTATCTTGCCAAAAAAGAGATCCAAAAACATTAATAGTTTACCATTTGGTCAGATTTTGGTATATGCCTTTATTTGAGATCTTTTGTGCGTGAGTGTATATATACACAAATGTGTGTATTTCTCAGTCATTTTCTCAATTCAGTGCAGCCTTTCCCAATATATATCTGGAAAGTAGTTGGCATTACTACCATGCTAGTCCTTGACTTATTGGCAAGGGAGGGTTTAAATTCAAAGTTGTGCTTCTCAACTTATTACAAACCAAAGATCAATAACACAGTTTGTCTTATCTTACCTCTAACTGGGGAGGAGGCAGAGAAAAAAAATGGATCATGTCTTTGAAAAAACATTCACTCAAACAAAAACCATAGATAACAATTATGGCATCAGAATAAAAATATATATAATTCAAAATATATGTTCCGTTTTTAATCATTAAAGAAATGTTTACTTTTAACTACATTCAAAAACAGAAAAAATAGCTTTTGCTGTAACAGTTTTTTTGAAAAGAATGCATGAAAAGTCTACAAAGAGTTGTACGTTTGTTTACTAACATTTCTTAGAAGAAAAAAAAAAAAAAAAACAAAAAAAATTCTCAGCGTTTTTTAATACTCAATTCCTAATAAATGTGAAGCTGAATTTTTAGATGAATGCATAAAATATACTAAGTGTAAAATTTTAGTAAAATTATAATTTACAAACCTTCAGGGCAATATTAAATATCCAATGTCATCTGAAAAAAAGAAAAAAAAAATCTTTAAAATTTTAAATGGAGCAAATAACAGTCTTATAATATTTAAAACAGTTTTAACCCAAATGGCGGATTTCTTCTTTTCATGGGAAAAGTTTTATAATTAAATATCTTTTTATAACAATTTTTTTCCAGTTTCTGTATCCGTATTTTATGGCATGATAAAAAAGTTTTTTAATTCAGTAAAATAAAATAGAAAGTGTAATAATGAATGTGTCATCTCAGACTCAAAACAATTTACAGGTATTACTACTAGTCATGAAAAATAAAATTATAAGAAAGAAACTATGATAGGAAGGTGAGATATAAGAACTTTGCCTAATCATAACATTGGTAATGTAAATGGATAAATCATTAGCTGTAAAAAGTCAAGCTACTGAGTATATGGGATTTAAGAGTAAGACATGCAGGCTGATGTGATGGATAAGGGCTCAGAATGAGAAATCCAAGAACCAAGTTCAAATTCATTACTTTCTCTTATGTGCAATTACCCTTGGGAAAGGTATGAATCCATCTATTTCCCTCATTAGCTATAGGTTGAATATCAGGACAGACTAGGTCCTATGGCCTTGGTTGTCAACCAGTCTACTACAGAAAGAAATGGGAGCCTACTACAACAAAATCTTCAGCATAGTCAGTTTTGAATTGAAAGAGACATGATCACCCAAAATCATGTATACCACTTATCTGACCGATTTACCACAATGGCTAAAGACTTGGTTAAAACATCAAAAACTTGTCAAAATTAATGGGCATTAATCTCAAAATGGGGAAACATGGAGTAATGGTTAGTGGCATGGATTGAGGAATCAGAGAGCAGAGTGAATTCTAGTCAAGTTCATTACATTCACTTACATGCTAATATCATTAGTTAATTTATGAATCTATATCTTCTCCCACCAGCTATGGGTAAAATAGCAAGACAGACAAGGTCCTATAGCCTTGGGTGGCAACTGTAGACTGTTTGTGAATCCAAATTTCCACTTAAACCCATATTTACACATTCAAATGAATACAATCTCTGCTAAGCTTGGTCAGCTTTTGTTTGTATGTGGTTGTCAAAAGGAGCCCAATGTTCAATAGGGAACAAGAGGAAATAAGTAACTAATCTCAAAATAACTTCACATCATTAAACACTTTTGTTTTTAGTATCTATCCTGTAATAAACTGCCATGACATCATAAATCCCATAACCCCATAAAGGTTGTATGGATACTAAATGTACTGCAGCTATAGTAGTGCACCTTGGGCAAGATAGGAGTTTTCCTTATAGACTGGTTGCCATATCAAGGCAAAATAACCCAATCTGGAAGAAAATGGATTCATGCCTTTTTGCTAGGACATTGGTGCTAAGTGAACAAAAACAAAATTGAGCAGGAATTGAGTTTGTTATACCAAAAACTATTACACTATCTGCACCTATAGCAAGCTACAATTTTAACTTTGAGGATATATGATATACAAAAGAAATGTCATTATATATAATTTCAGATATATACTTCTAAATAAAATAAACAAATACACAGCTGTGACATCAACAAAGTTTTCCTTGGATGATGGCTTCAGCATCAGATATGGTTTCAGGGCCACAGTATCATTGCCACTAGCCCAAAGTTATGTAATAGTACATTATATCACCAGACTGTTCCCACCCAATGTGGGTATACTAGATGAAAATGCAACCTCATCATATCCACAACAGACTAGCCTAAAATTTGAACTCAGCTTGTCAATTCTATTTTCCATACTGAGAAACATATCACTTGCACATCCTTCAATAAATACACAGTTTAATTAAACCAATCATTAATCCAGTTTCCTGGAGGTCCAATGATAAAGGCAATTGGTACAAAGAAAAATTAAAGTGATAATTATAGTCATGTTCTTCAACCACCCCACGCAATAGATTTTTTTAAGATAGAAAAAAAAAAATGTAAAAATGTAAAATTGAAGTGTTTGAAAAAATGTTAAATGATGATTATGGATTTTATAAATAACTTGAAATTGAAAGAATAATTTTTTTTTTAAGATATCTCCATAAGTAAACATACAGGTTGATTGTTTTTTTGTTTTTTTTTACAGTTTATCAACATTGAGTTATTTAAAGCCAAAACATTTTGGAATGTAGGATCTTGCTTACGCTACCTACTGTTCTCAAGTGGTCCTTCCATCTAAGTAATTATGCAGTAATGTTTAAGTAATCCTTAAAACTAATGAGATTGTAATTTAATATTGATAATTAGAAATTTAGATGACTTAACTGATTATTTTTTTTTTTATTTCCTCTTAAATATGGGAGAGGAGAAGATACTGTCAATGTTCAGTCCCAAACTGAAATGTTAATTCAATAATGTGAGATTTGTATTAACAGATCAGATAACAATGTCAAAACGCCAAGCAGTGAACATGAACTTCAACAAGAAAGAGACATTCTATATTAGCCAATCAGACTTTCAAGTTTTGAACTGGTAGATTGTGCCAACAGGGAAAGGAACTTAAATCTAGAACATTAAACTGAAGCAAAATTAATATACAAACAAAAAGAAATAGAACAGACACTTCATTATTTAAACTCATTTCTGACATGCATGAAAATTTAATCATATCACAAAAAAATCATAAATCTACCTGAAAGAAGAAATGAAAGCCTTTTTATTTAGATATAAATCAACTCAAAAGGCTTCAAATTCATACAAAATTTATTACCAATTCAATTATGATTTTAGGCAGACATTTAACATGTTAATGCGTTTAAAAACAGTAACAGACATAATGGCACTGCCACACACCTCTCCATCCAATTTTAACTTTTGAAAATCATAGAACTGTGAAACCAATAAAGTTATTGTAAACAGTCTTAAAGACTCCAATTGCATTTTCATCTTTTTTCTTATATAAAGCAAACTAGCAAACAAACCAGGCACCCCAATGTGCCCTTTAGTATCAGGGATAAACCCATAGAAATAAATAAAAAACTTTTTAGTGGGCTGATTTAAAATGCAAGACACCAATGGCTCTAATATGTATATAACAAACAAAAAAAAAAACTTTCTGGTTTCTGGCTATTGGATCTGAAAAGTTAGTTTATGGCCTCTCATTCTAAAAAAAAAAAAAAAAAAAAAAAAAAAGATACCAACACATTTGCCTTACACAGAGTTTTATCTTTCATTATAACCTGAAGAAGCCAAAACAGACATTGCAGAAACAGGTTTATAGCTTTTTCACTTGGTCTGATCATTACTTTTGTTTTGGATACTATTATACATCCTACAAAACATAATAAACATACAAGTCACATTTTTCAGCCTATGAGCTCACTAGCATCCATTACAGCTAGCCTTTCCCACAGCCATAGATTCACACCAAACAAAGAGTGAAAAGAAAACATTCCAGAAAAGTTCCAGAAAGCAAAACTTGAATTTGTCACATGTTGCATACTACACTGAATCCATGTAAATATCTAAACATTTGCAACAGTTTCTTCCCATTATTACATACAGCTCTCTTTAACACTTGTTTGCACATTATCTCTCTTGTGTCTTATTTGTGACTTGTGCTGTGTACACCTTTCTTTTTTTAAAATCAAAAATTCACATCATAACACACAACTACCTCTTTGACCCCAAAGAGCCAAGGTATCTGTGGTACAAAATAGAGTTTTCTTCGGTTTTTTTTTTTTTTTTTTTTTTTTTTTTTTTTTATTTGGGTAAAAAAGGTGAATGGTCGAGACTGGTAAGAAAGTGCAGACAATTGATTTTGAATTACATTTTTTTTTTTTCATGGTAAGATTTGGTTTTCTCCATCACTACAGGAGACAATAATGGAGAAATTATACAGTAGTCCACCATTATTAGGGAAACCAGTTTACTATGGTGCCTGATGTACCACAGGTGGGTAGTGGACCCCAAGATTTTACTCTCGTACCCTCAATATCGCTCACTTGTTTTTTTTTAAAAAAAATTCCACTCTATATTACCAATTTCTGGGCTATCTTCACGATAGAACAAACAGTGATGATCAGATGGGTCCTAATTTGTTTTAATAATTCCTCACCTCCTGCCCACACACACATTTTATCTTGATTTTGATGATCAAACAACCCAAATTTTGTGAAATTTTAACACCTCGGCCGTTTCACACCTAATCCAATTGTATTGGTAATAATTACATTAAAAATTTACCGAATAGTTATATTTATGTGTAAATTTAGATGCTTGATTCGAAAATAACAAAGAAATTTTTATGAAATCTACCTTTTTGGAGTTATCAACAATAAGAGTTCAGACTCATTTGCATCACAGTAGCCATTACTGGCATTGTTTGCATATATTTGCTGAGGAATAGGCATTCACTTGTCTCGATTATTGTGCAAACATTGATGCAAACAATGCCAATAATGGCTGCCAGTGCTGTGCCATACCTGACAATGACACAAAGTAGCCCAAACTTTTATTGCCAATAACTCCAAAAGGGTAGATTTTATAAAAATTTCTTTTTCAAATTAGGCATGTAAATTTAGAATAAAAAAATAACTTTGAGAAATTTTTATTAGATACAAAAGCAAATTACTCGAAATCTGCTATGGAATCATTGGCATAAATTAGCATAATTTTTTTGAGGTTCTTTTTGAGCTATTATCTATGGTATGTATCACAAAATAGAGCAAATAGGACCCAAAAATCAGGTAGATGTTCAACCACCTATCCCCCCACACACACACACACAGCTACCATGATTCACTTGCAGCACGGGTCGGCCATCTTGGACCCCAAGGCCCATGCTATAGTGGTGGGCTACTGTAGTATTATGGTGACTGTAGTAAGAATGGTAAGTAAGAATGTGAGGTTTTGGTGAATGGATTATTATTGCATGTATGGTTATTGTGACTAGCTAAGTTAAAGAGAGGACAGATGATGACCAGTCATCTCCATTTTTGACCATTTGCCATATTTACTATATAAAATCAGTAATAAATATTATTACATATTAATGATACTAGCCATTTGGTTTTACTGATGTAAGATGGGGGGGGGGGTCACAGACAATATTTAGCCTTATGCAAATTTAAAAAGACAGCAGTTGTGGATTCTGATATCCACAAAGGACTGAGAGACAAATATACACTGAAAAAGAAAAAAAAGGATCAAAATTAAAGTCATTCGAAGCTATTTTAGTTATGCTTTTATATTATCAATCATTAAAGATAATTATATCACACATGGGTGAACCTATGACTGTGTGAAATATTTACACTTAGATAGAAAAATAACATATTTTAACTCCTAAAATTAAATA
>CAHIKZ030001740.1:0-195000 GCA_903632075.3 Acanthosepion pharaonis | reverse complement strand
ATATCTACTGAAAGGAGAGCTTTCCCTATACATCAACATCCAAGTACAATATATAGCTATTTAGCTGAATTTTGATTTGAACTTGTCACTGGTATTTGATTTATATGATTCATAATTGGAGTAATATTAAAATTTAATATTTAAATAAAGTAAATCGGTTTAATTTTTTTTCTTTAATCAATTCAGCCTAAGCAAGGTAATAATGCCACTAAGATAGAAGGTGTTACTGGGAGTGAAAGAGAATAAGACTTTAAAAGGCACTAGAAACCTAATCCTAAACAGGGAACAAGGGATAAACCTCTACTTCTGTTCAAAAGACTGGAGAGGATTGGGAACTTGACAATAGGTAAAACTATCTATTACTTAAATTTGTTATAGATATAATTGAAGAGCATCTTTGTCAAAAGTAACAATATTATTAGCTTTTTCTTTGCTTAAATTACACCAATCAATTTTGTTCCTAAAGATCATTACTGATTATACAACACACACATCAATCTTAAAAAAAAAAAAAAAAATAGCAACTTTAGCTGTTTTGTATTTTTTTTTTTTTTTACATTCAAATGGTTACTAATTTGTTACTTAGTAACCAAGAAGAACCAGTTAGACTTAATGTTTTCTATTTGATTAAGGATTTTTGGACTATTGAGATAACTGAAAACTTTTTTTATTATTCATTTCACCCCAAGCAAGGCAATAATGACACTAATACACAAAGGATTACTGCAAGTGAAAGAAAATGAAAAGGCTTTATTGAAGAGAAAGAACAATAATAAAACAGAAGGCAGAAGATTACAATTGATGTTGCATTTAAATTTTTGAACATTGCAGATGGCAGAGAAGCAAGAAATTAGAAGAGAGTTCCACAGGTGAGTTGTGTCATCAGCATAAATACATAGTTGGGAACTATTGCCATTAGGAAGGTCATTGATAAAAATAGTTGACTTGCAGTTGATTAAGATTTCTAAACATAAAACAGAGGTGAGGACAATCTAGCAACAATTTGTATTTGTACTACATTTTAACCAATTTTGTTCTAGACTAGATTCACAAGCCAACCAATCTTGCATATTAAAAAAAAACATCAGCTATTCTTATCCCTTTATGGCTTCTGTGAATTCATAACATTAAAAGAATGCTATATAATAAAAGGTTAATATTGATATTTCCTAAACTAACCTTGCAATTCAATACAAATTTTGAAAAGATGCCTGCATAACTATATAATCACATTCCTTGTGTAGTTGATAAAAGAAGTCATGTTTATCAGGTAATTTGAAAATTTAGGAAGAGTATCAGCTTGCAATAAAAAACCCCAACATATAGCATTGATTTTTTCATTATATATATATATATATATATATATATATATATATATATATATATATATATATATATATATAAAATGGTCTCAATAGCAAGAAGATTTGATTTTCTGACAAACTATTTTTTTTTTTTTTTTAAATAAACAAAAACAAAAATAAGATTTAGTTGTTTCATCACTTTCAGAAGATAAGGTTAGAAAATAATTTGCTAATTCTCTGGTTTCCAAGATTTTCATGATACCAGCTGACATACACAGAAAAATGAATTATACAGGTTAAAAAAAAAAAAAAAAAAAAAGTAAACCTTGTGAATCTTTCCAATTCAGGAAAAGAAGTGTATTAATAGTTTTCTATTATAACTTGAATATAACAAAAAAGGTAAAAAATATAGTTTTTATTTATTTATACCAAGAGTAAGTACAAAAATGTAAATATCTGGGAAATGTTTTAACAGAGTCGGCAAAGTGTTACACTGAGATCCAATGGCGCATTGGGATAACCAAAGATGCATTCTGAAAGGTAAGTAAAGAAAAATTTTATTAGGAACAAAGAAAAGTGTACTAAACTGTTACATGATATCTGTTCTATATGGTAGTGAATGCTGGACAACCTCCTTAAAGATGAAGAGATCTGAAGTAACAGAAATGTGGTTTTACAGAAGGATACTGAGGATATCATGGACCAGTGTTGAGCCATGACAAAGTTTTAGAGAAGATGGAAACAAAAAGGAAGCATAATATTAAGAAGAGGCAGTTGAAATTTCTAGGACACATAATGAAAGAGGGCTTGGAAAATCTGATACTCCCAGGACAGAGGAAAACAATGCATAACCTATTTAGTGAGCTTGAGTAAACAGATGGTGGAACAAGCTTTTGGAGAAATAACAAAAAGACAAAATTTATGTGCTATGAAGGACAGGAAATTGTCAAGAGCCATGATCACCTACATCCTGAAGGGACGGAGCATATAAAGAAGAAGTCTTAACACATATACACACAAAGAAAAAAAAATGTCTAAATGGATGTTTTTCTTTGTTATTTGAAGTTATATACATAAAAGAACAGAATCAGCAGAAAGTCATTATCACCTATCACCTGAAGGAACTCATCATTAAAGAAAAATATGCAGACAGCACAACTTACTGATCAAGAAAATGGTATCAGCAGAATTCAAATCTCACCTAATCTGTTGCATTCATTTTCATACAAATGCCCTAGGGAAAGGCGTAGATTCACCCTTTCTCCATCCAACTATGTGTTAATTTTTTTGTTTTAATCATTTCACACCAAGCATGGCAATAAAGCCATTAAGACACAAGGTTACAGAGTGTGAAAAAATATATAAAAAAAAAAAAAAAAAAACATTAAGGAGAGAGAACAATAAAAGAACAGAAATTAAGACAGAAGATAGCAACTGACATTGCAGACTCTCTAGCCTTGAGGAGCAACCAGTCTAGGAGAAGGACCAATCCAAATTTTAAAAATGCAATAGGAAACCACTATCTTTCTCAAGATGTTATAGCAAATCAAAAATAATTGAATATGTAGAGAGCCATAATATTCCACATAGTGAAGTGACATGGCATTCAAAACAAAGGAAAAAAAATACTAAGTTTTTTGCATATTTGACCCAGAATAAAGTGAAAACAATATTAAAACAGCCATGAAATGTTGAAAAGCAAAAAGGGATTAAAGTAGCCAAAAAGATTTTCCACCGATAAACATTAACCTTTCTTGGTTTATTACTCTAATTGTTATTTTTGTGGATACATGGGTTTGAGTAGAAAACCTGTTTTTATTTATTTTAAACAGTGTGAATTACATTTACAGGCCTAGATATTTGAGAAACTTAGTAAAGAAAAATGTGCTCTCTGGGCCATTCAGTCAGAGAGAATTAAAACCCAACAAGGTTCAATTACCCTTTTAAAGAATAATCATCATCTAAGCTTTAACCACTAAGCTCACACCTAAGACAAAGGTTAAGAATTTTCTTTCTAACAAGTAATGGCATTTTTATACATATATGATTCCATTAATAAAATCATTAGTCTGAAGTTCTTTTAAAAAGATGAAACACACTATATAGGATTATTTTTTCTATTTTGTCATTCATTTAGTCAGTTATGTGCCATAGGCAATACATGCTTAGGCAATCAAGTATCTTTCAATATATGACTGATGAGGCAGATTTTTTCCCGCAGTAGCTTGTCATTTCTTTTTGTGCTAGACCAGTTGCCATCTGTCTTGCTATTTATCCATAGCCATGTGGGGAAGTAGAGGATTCATACCTTTCCCAAGGGTATTAGCATGTAAGTGAATGTAATGGATTCAAGTGGAATTCAAACTTGACTCTCTGATTTCTCAATCCGAGCTGCCATCCAATACTCCACCATGCTTCCTCATTCAATTACCCATCTAAAATCCAATATATAAAATTTATATATCATTCTCCCAATGGCATTTTTGGAAAGGGTTAAATTACACTTTAAACAAACCAAATTAAGCACTTTTATGCTTGAAATACCATTAGTGGTAGGGTGTGTAACAAAGTTATTATGACTATACTAATTACATTAAAAGATGACATACAAGTCTCAACCCACATTCTGTTAACCCCAGGTATGCCTACACTCTCCATAGTAAATCTTACTTTATCAATAAAGAGGACTCAGTTATTATTCTATGTAATTTCTTTGGCTTTGTTAAAACCCATAAAGTAAAATAACTACAAAGTTGTAAATATTTATGAAGTACTTTATTCAGGCATGTTGAAAATTGTGTTCATGAAATACATCTCTAAAGCCTATATCTTTTGGAATTATTTATAAATTAAAATTTATGTTGTACTTTTTTCATCATTTCACTTGAAGCAATAATACCACTAGGATACAGGAGGTTACAAGGAGTGAAAGAGAATGAGAAGACTTTAGCAAAGTGAAATGAGAAAAAGAGCAATAATGAAACAAGATTCAAAAAGACAGAAGATGGTAATTGATGCTGTATTTAAATTTTTAAAGATTGTGGTAGTGAAGCAAGAAATCTGAAAGGTGAGAAGTGCAAGAAAAACCATTAGAAGAAAATGGACAACTATGTATAATAAAACTGGACATTCTCAAAACAAGTTTTTTTTTTTTTTTTTTTTTTAAGGATAGATGTTATAATTTATTTATCTACTGCCACTCATGATGGTAAGATTTGACACAAGACCACAATTAAGAGAGCCTATACTATATATCCAAGTGGTGCCATAAACTGTCCAATTTCCAGATGCCTCAGAGATCAACTGACTTTTTGAAGGTGCTGATAGAAAATCTTAGATTAGTATCAAATGCTAACTCATTGATAATAGACAAGCAGATATTAGACCTTGCCTAAATAGGTATCTGTCTGACTAGGCTAGTGGTCAAAAAGGTGCACTTTTGTCTTGATGAATTAATGAAGATCAACCATTAAAACATATTTCTCAAGTAAGAATCATCTTTCTGTATTAAAGAATATATTTTTAGTGGAAAAACAGTTTAGCAAGATTAATCTACAAAGAAATAAACAAGTTTCTTTCTGACATTCTCCATTTCAGCTTAACAAAATGTAATACAGCCCTATACATAGTTGATTCAGATTAATTTTCACATCTTCATTGTTTTGTTTTTCACAACATTTAGGCCATATACCTTTTGATCTTTCTCAGGTGTCTTGTGTTCTGGAATGTTCTTTGGAATCTTATTCAGTGAGCATACACTTATACAGGTTACATTCATGAATGCATCTGTGCATTGTTTGGATTGTTTACTGATCTTTTCATGTACCTATTGAACTTTATAAAAAGTTCCTATCTCTCAGACCATGCCTCGAGAATCCCAATCATTACTTGTTTTCTTTTCTTGATTAACGATTGATCCAACAGTTAGCATTATTGTCAGTTGATATTTACAAAATCTTTCTCTTAAAACAGTTTTCCAGAAAAATAAGTTTCTCAAGTCCATGCTTATCACTCTAGTATTAATGGGGGTTTCCTTCCTAACCTTTTGTTTAAGGTAGTCCAGAAAGCCAGCATCTAAATTATATCATTATTTTCCTTTCTAATTACATGTACTACCCATTTCAGTTGTTGCAATATAATTTCTGTTACTTGAAGTTTCATTTATGATTTTGTAGCAACAGTCCATGAGATATGATAAAGATCTGTAGAACATAAGTTTTTAAGTTAATCTTTTAGTTTGTAGCAGCTTGTGATGTTGGGCAAAACTACTCCTAGCAAAACCTAGGTTTAATTTCTTTATCTCCTATACCAACTGATTTGTTTTCTATGGTTTATCAGCACTTTGAAGGTGACTTAAATCCAGAAAATATTTTTACATTGTAAGAATTGGGGGAGAAGATAATGGTTTAGTGGTACAACTCTTACTAATTAACCCTTAGCTAGGGACAGAAGAGGTGGATTCATACCTTTCCCAAGGGTATTTGCATGTAAAGGAATATAACAAACCCAACTAGAATTGGAACTCCAAGCCATTACATATTACACAACTTGCACTTTCAAGCTTACAGCATTCCCAAGCAGTCAAGAAACTGACCATGCTCGATGTTGCTTAACTTCAGGGATCATATGAGAACCAGTGTTTCAATGTGATGTGGCCATAAGCCTCATCTAATATACTAAATTTGTCATAACTGATCCATACACCAAGGTATTTGAAGTGTTTAGTATTTATTGATTCCACATCTTAAATTTTTAAGAGAGAGATTCAGGGTATGTGCCATCACTCCTTTCATTTTAATTCCAAATCTTCATTTCTATTTTGAAGACTTTTATCTTAAGTCCAATTTCTTGGCAGAAAACTTATCCAAACTATGAATAACTATCATCAGCATAGCCCAACCCTATCATTAAGGACTTGCAGGAACCTTTAATATCTGTATGGTCAATACTGCTGCACAGGTTATTTGAGCATCATATGTCTGCAGATTCTTTTAAACTTATTCAAATGGCATATCTTGTTAATTCAGCAAAGGATGTTTCATGGTGAATAAGTTATAAAATAATTATGTATAAAACAAGTCAATCTTATTTTTAATATGTTCAGTGAAAGCAGTGGACTATGTAGCTTTTGCCAATTCTGACTTCAACATGAAATGAAAATGGCAACTAAGTCTTAGGATTTTCTTCAGCTCTACTATTTAGTATGTTTAACACTTTCACTGCTGTATTGTTAACCAGGCTGTGCAGACCTGTTTTGGGGAAAAAAGAAAATTGCCATTAACTGGAAATAACTGAAGACATTGATGGTGATTTCTCATGTGCACTGCCATTTTTGTTTTGATTGGGTACTCTGCAGTACAGACTAAGCTAAACAATATGATTTCATAAAAAATACCTCACTGTTGTAACCTAGAGAAGGTTTCTGAAAAGAATAATCACACAAACATTGGTAATGAACGATAATACTTAGGACAAGAGCAACATATATGATTCACCAGCAGTGTGTAGAAGGAGTCAACTGCTAGAAGTGAGACAAGTGAATTCCACAATGAATCTCCAACTGCAGACCAACATACAGTATTTACTACTGTAGTTATATGAATGGGGACATACCCATTATTGTCTGTAGATATGCTACAACATCCACAAAACAGGTTGTACTGTACACTACTATATATTTGTGCTGGTTTTAAAATAGCACTAATTAGTTTACAGCAGAAATGCTAGTGACCAACACATGGTATCTTGAATATATGTACATAGACAGCAGGCATTAAGTTTTGTATAAGGCAGTAAGTACCTGACTCCAAATGGAATCCTTTACAAGAGCCAGTTCAGGCCTAATATAGAGTACTGTTGTTATATTTAGACAAGAGCTGTTCAGTCCTCACTTTCCAGTGTCAATAGAGTCCAAATGCATCTCCACATCCTTGTGGGTGACAAATTATTGGCTACTCTCTCTCTCACACAAACACACACAGGTGGAATGTAGCAAGTCTCTCCCTGCTCTATCACTACTTCTATAGAAGGTGCTTGGACAAACTACATTTCTTTGTTCAACCAGTTCTAACCTTCATGACTAAGACCCAGCATACCACACACATTTCCACTGTATTCTATTGATATTCCACTGTATTCTATTGATATTCCACTTGAATAGCTTCTTCACAAAAAACCTCTGCTCTATGGAAGCAACTCTAAAGAGGATGTTTCCCTGATCACTACAATCTCAACCTGTTCAAACCTAGGGTTAATCATTATCTTCCTCTCCTATGCACATAAAGTGTCTCTTAATGTAACCTACCTCAAGTTTCTTAGCCCTTTCCTAAAAGTTGTTAAACAAATTCTGTAAGAAAGGTAAATAAAAAGTGATAAGTGATAATAGTGGCAAAAATCAAGGGGAAAATGGTTTCAGCATAATCCTTAACAGGACATATGAGAACCCTCATAATTGATTTTTGTTTTGTTATCTCAAAAGGGACACGAGTAATCACAGCTTTCCACATCTTTAAAATCTGTAAATTGCATGAATCACCAGGACTTTTCTTGGGAAAGGCAATGAAGCACTTTCTTGTCTTCTGTTTTGAATTCAGAATTGTCATTTTACCTGGACTGGTTGCCCTAACAAGGCTAGAGAGACCATGCTGCTATACTATTTAATCCATAGCTTTAAATAGAAGAAATGAATTTATGCCTTTCCCAGAAGCATTAATCCAAAGTGAATGCAACAGCCTCAATCAGAATTTGAACTCTGGCTACCAAATCCATTTTCAGCACTAATAACTTATACAACCTGCACATCAAGGTTTTATACATATAAAAAAATGAATTGAATTTTGTAATCACATTGCTATTTTTATAGTCATTATTACTTATATCATAAAAACAAGCCATATAAGAGAGATAAGAAAACCAACCACACTACCAGCAATAATATTTTAATATCAAAATTTTCACCTATCTTTCATCTTACAAAGCTTTTAGCTTGGTCTTATTTTCTCCTTGGAATTTTTATCCATAGCTACAGTATAACAACCTCTATTTACATGGAATTTACATTATAACTAATCTAACTCCTTAAAAAACAAAATATTGTTCAAATTTATATTTGCGTCTCTCAAAGTTAACTTTCTAAGGTAATGCAAAGAATACAGTACACCGACCTACAGACCAGTGTACACATCAACACACATTTCAGTTGGGATATCATTTGTTCTCATGAGTTATTTACCAGATGTAAGACCCAAAGAAGAAATATTTCTCAAGTAACTTGATAAACAATAGTTTACTGATTAAAATAAAGGAAAACACCCAACAGAATTATTTTGATAATTATCTTATTTTAAACAAAACCATTTCATTTACTGGTAGCCTTCATATGACCCTTTTTACTGTTATATATATGATTTTTGGAGGCACATTTAAGAAGGTGGAGGTGTTCCTCCTCCACCACCTTCTGTGCCATTAGACTCCCTTGTAGAGAATAAATTCTCACTATGCTAGGTGTAATGACTTTGGTTTCTGTAGCAATTTGGATTTTATCGGGTGGAGTTACCAGCCCCATACCCAATTGATTCAGGTGTCCTTCTATACTGGTTGCCAACCAAGGCTAGAGAGTTGGAGTGAGAAGAGATGAATTCCTACATTTCCCCATGACCTTTAATATAATGAACTCAGCCATTTCCACTTTCTATACTAATAACCGTTATGCAATGCACACATACTCAAATTTTGCACTAACACCCTTGGAAAAATGCTGAATACATGTCTTTTCACTACCAATTACGGATAAAATAGCAGAGCAGACTGAACTCTCTAGCATTGGTTGGTAACAAGTATCAAAGACAACTCTGAATTCAAAATCTTAAAGACAAATGGGAGAAACCACCCCATTATTTTTCCCCAAAGAACAATCATGGCAAGACAAAATTTACAAATATTAAAGCAGAAGCTGTGA
Source organism: Acanthosepion pharaonis (assembly GCA_903632075.3). Lineage (NCBI taxonomy): Eukaryota > Metazoa > Mollusca > Cephalopoda > Sepiida > Sepiidae > Acanthosepion > Acanthosepion pharaonis. The sequence continues at coordinate 185,739 of CAHIKZ030001740.1, read as the reverse complement.
AGAGCCATAATTGCTCACATCAAATCTTCCAGCAGATAATTTTGTATCATTTTGGATTGAAACATTTTAATTTAACCTAAAAATACGCATTCCAGAGATTCTAAAACTGTTTAAAAAATTCCAGAGATTTGGAAATGACATGCTGTACTGTTTGGCACTCATGCTGGAAGCTCCAATACAAACATTTCAGAGTGTTTGGGTGCCAATCTGAGGACAGTGCAATTTCAGACAATGAAGCAATTCACAGCTGGCTCTGAGGATAATTTCTCTGGACTGATTACTTTATTACATGAAATTGAGAGTAACTGGAGTTTGTGCCTCTGACACTTTTGGGCAGCATTCTAGCTCTGTTCAAGGTTTTTTTTCTTCTAATTTGAAATTTCTACTCTATATTATTGAACACTATCTCTTTTTATTTAAATTAAGTTTCTTTGATGAAGTTTTTTTTTTTTCTTCCTTTGCTGACTTGTGGCTTCATTGATTTGTGCGCGTTTTTATTATATATATATATATATATATAAAAGATATAGACAGATGGAATTTTTTTTTACAGTATTTACATTAGTCAGACTATTGTCCTCATCTTTGTCGCCATATTTGTCAATTTTCGGCCGTTCAGGTGGTTGGAATTTCGAACTGAACCCTTTATTTCGAAGTAGACTGGGGTAGACTGTTATAGTTCCACGTGCCATGTTTTGATGGATGTCAGTTATCAGTTATCTCCTGCTAATTTTCCCTCTGAAAGTTAACAAGGTATTGAACTCACCTTCTTTGGGTCTGTCACTGGATCTAACCAATGCCTTTATCCACTGTGCCATGTGTCCTTGAGGACATCTGGGTATGAACTTCTGAGTATTATAAACCTAATGTTTTCAGCATCATTTTTACCAGTGCTCATATTGCTATTTTGCTGTTATCATTGCATGTCTTTACCAGAGTTCATATTGCAACTTTGTTATCATTGCTTTTCTCTGGCACTCCTTATTACTGGTTCCCATATTGTATTTATTTCTATGCTTGGTCGGCTCAGGAGATTTTTGTGGCCTAGCATTTTTTTTTTTAGTTAATTACTCATTTACAGTCCACTTCATGTTTAGTAATTTTTCAAACTAGGAGTGTTTATTTTAGACACTCAATATCTATTGATCTTTTCATATTTTTTTCAGAAGAAATATTTCAGTGTGTCGACAGTTCAAAAAATTGAATTCCTTAAAATAGGGCAATTATAATACATGAGAAAAGGATTATATATATATATTTTACTTCTACAAAACTGAGTCAGGAGATAAATCTAAACTTTTCATTTTCATATATGTTTGTGTGTGTGTGTGAGGATAATACCAACCAAAAGCAAGATTTATATATATGAATCAGCACTTCTGCTGAGAAGCAATGTATTCTGTGTGCTCTGTGAAAAGTGTTACATACATCACATAATTTCTATTTATTCTCTGTGTGTGAGAGAGAGAGAGACAATCAAAATATTTTGGCATTTTTGTTTCGTACACATACACAAAATATTTGCTAAGTAAATACTTAAAAGAAATTTTTATTAAAAGCACACCCAAAACACAAAAATAACCACAAATAATATGAACAAATGCTCACCTGATACTGAAAAAAAAAAAAAAAAAAAAATGTCTAAAAATTTATCAAAAATCCCCCAAGGAATTTTTCCAGTCAAAATATAATATTTAGGATGAGAAAAAAAACCCCAAAAACCCAGCAAAAAAATGTTCTACACAACTAGTTTCTAAATTACCACAAAGACAAAAATAGTTGACAAAAGTAGATTGAAATATTTAGATTAAACACTGTCATTCTATCATTAAGACAGAGTATCCTTTATCATGATTGACTCACCTCCTTTGGCAACAGTCAACACCCAAGGCTAGCCACATTCCAGAGCAGAAAATTGAGCCTTTAAGTGACTGAAGCACAAATAATGGCTGTTAATATCTAGGCATGATTAGGGAGTTCAAGGAAACTGACCTCAATAAGCCAAGTGACTTCAGGTATTTAGGGGGCAATTTTATTAAGAAAGCTTTTAGCTAGATAAAGAAAAAAAAAAAAAAAAAAAAAAATGTTCATGTGTTTTATATATATATATATATATATATATATATATATATATATATATATATTGTGTATGCACTTATTTATATTTAAAGGCTGGTTTCTATTACCAGAACATCTACAGTTAATTATTGCTTTAAATTTATATTATATTTGAAATGTGAATATTGTATCAGCAAGAATTTTGTATATATATCTCTACAGTAACTGGAAGCATGGTGGAGCAATGGATTGTGGTTCAGATTGAAAATTTGGAGAGTCAAGTTCAAATTCCAATAGATTGGTGTGGTTTGTTTTGTTTTACTGCATATCAACCTCAATGGGTTATATAATGCTGACAAGATTTTTATTGTCGGGTGATATTTTTTTTTTCCTTCAGAAATGTATTTCTGGTATTAAAACCTATTTTTACACTTTCATAGTGTTTTGACCCCAGTTTGGAGGCAGTGGGGTAGCTATTTGCACATAGCAGGGATCATAACAGGTGCTGTTTTTGGTGTTTTTTTTTTTTTTTTCAAAAATGTATTGCTGGTAATAATTATTTCCTTCAAAAATTCATTGCTAGTAATAATTTTTTTTTGCAAAAAAAAATATTGCTGGTATTAAAACCTATTTTTACACTTTCATAGTGGACCCAGAAACACCAGCAAACAAAAGGTGGTTCCATGTTCCTCAAAAACTCCTGATCAGAGGCCTTGCTGTCAGATGTAGTTTAAAAAAAAAAAAAAAAAAAAAAAAAAAAAAAAAAAAAAAAAAGATGGCGTAAAGGAAAAAAGAAGTAAAGGAAAAGAAAAAAAGGGTGATTCAGGCAATTTAACATTAATTGTGGATGTCAGGAATTTCTTTTATTGCAGGTATGTAACTGCAAATGATGGAAATTTCTACTACACTTTATTGGTTAAAACAAATTACAGTCATCCAAATGAAAATAAATTCAACGCTTTTCTTGTAAGGTTGACTACTTGATAAGTGGCTTTTGGTACCTCCTTTATAGGTTGCAAAACGAGCCCACAGATGTCATTTTAGATAAATTTATGTTATAAACTAATTTTAAAAATTAAACATTTTTCAAATCTTACTTTGGACTTAGTTAATCTACAAGGTTAGATCAAAAAAGCATTGAGATAGTGTACTTTAGCTCCATTATGATAACAGTGAAGCCACTTGGCCCAGAATGAGTAAACGGTGACATATGCACACTAAGTTATAACATTGTTGCTCACTTCTGTTGTTTATAGCAGTGCTTGGAAGGAAAGTGTGTAGAGTGTGATTGTCTCAGCACACCACAGAGGTTCCATCAACAACCATGGTTTGTGCAGTTTTCAGCAAACAACATCCCCCAGATCCAACAATAAATATATACCACAGATCTTGCCCTTTGCAACTTTTCCCTCTTTCCAAAAATCAATCCCTACCTGAAAGGAACTAGATTTCAAGACATTAAGGAAATTCAAGATGCGAAAAAAAAAAAAAAAAAAAAAAAAAAAAAAAAAAAAGAGTTCCAGGAATGCTTCCATCAATGGAAATGATGCTGGATAAAATGTGTTAATTCAGAAGGGGACTACATCGAAGGAGATTAAATGTTGAATCGATATGTGTTGTAGTTTTCTTTTTATAGCACCAGTCCTAATAATTTTTCATCAGATATTATTTAAGAAAGAGTTTACACCTATTAAAACATGTTGACCAGTAAATTACTGGAGTATTAAGGATTAGAAGCAAGTGCATTTTTGAAAATAAAGTGATCGCAATAAAAAATAAAAATTAAAAAAACAATATAAGCTTAACAGCAAATTTTTCTATATACAATGTTCTTTTAGGATTTGGGCAATTATGGCTCTCTATTATTTTCTATCACTTGCATTTTAACGATGTTTGTTCTTCTACTATCCCTTTTAATTCTTGATCTGCCATCCACTTACATGTAGGTAGATTACTCGCCGTTTTTCTCTGAATCTTGCCTTCAATGTACTGGGAGTGTCAAATTTTCCAAGCCCGCTTTTCTCATGTGCCCCAGAAATTTCAACACTTTCTGATTTTAAGTACAACTGTTCTATTTGCTTCAATTTTCCTTAAACTTTCTCATTGCTTCCACACTCCATCAATGGCATTCTCAGCATGCTTGTGTAGAATCCAATTCTGTTGCCTCAAGTCTTCTCTTCATCTGAGGAAATTGTCCAGAATTTTGTTTAATGACTTATCTTCTAACTTTAAGTTTCACAGACACAGATCCACTTGTTAAGGTAAAAATCAACCTATGGATTTATCTTCTGATGAAGTGGACATGTATGCGAAAATTCCCTATATTATTTATGGATTTTTGTTATTAACAATTTGATACAATCTATCAGATCATTGCAAAAGTTTATACCAGAATTTCATTGTTAATATAAAATGACCACAACTTGACACTGGCATTTGTCTTGGTGAATTTCTAGTGTGTTCTAGATTGAAAACTTGACATTAATTTGAGAGTCAGGGTTTGTTGAACATTGATGTTTTGCTCACAAATAAATAACTTAAAGATGGAGGATGAAAAGTTGCACCTTTGTCGTATTATGCTCTATAAATTTCGGAAAGGATTTAGCATTGGAACTGCAACAAAAGACACTTACTTTAAGATCTGGAGCATGTGGGCCATGCTCCAGATCTTTGTACAGTCAAAAAGTGGTTTGGCAGTGATTTTAACCTAAATGATCAACCATGCTCCATGCGACCTTCTGACATCAAAGACACTGCCATTGTGAAGAATAAATCAAAAGGTTATGACAGGCGAGATTACTGAAAGCTTGAAAAGTGATATTTCAACTGCCTTTTGAAGACGACTTGGGTTCAAGAAAAATGATTTTGGCAAATTGAAAAGGTGTCATGTTCTATGATGACAATGCAAAACTGTTGCAAAGCAGACCTTGCAACAGCTTAAGTATTTGAAAGCAGAAATCCTCCAACCCCCACTGTATCCTGACTTGGCTTCTTCAGACTTATTTGTTCTGGCCTCTACAGAACAATTTAAATGATAAAAACTTTGACACTATACAGTCAGTCAAAAACTACCTCAAAAAAAAAAAAAAAAAAAAAAAATTCTACAAAAATGTCATCAACAAGCATGTAGAACAATGGAGACTATGTACTTGACTAATAATTTTTTTTTTTAAGGATGTGAAATTATTTTTAATTCTTTAATTGGGTACAAACTTTTGCAATGATCTAATACAATTGATTCATAAAACTAAAAATAATTTACTATTTCTAGAGCTATATATTCAGTATTAAGCATTTGTATTTATAGCAAAATGGTAAAAAATTCTCAATTGTAAATACAATTTGTATTTACAATTTTTAAGTAAGTTTAACAAAACACTTTTGTAACTATCCCAAATTGAAGTAAAAAAAAAAAAATAAATAAATAAAGTAAAATTTACTCAACAAGTTTTAGTAATAAATAAGAATGCAATTTCCTTGGCTAATTCCTTGTTTCTTTGATAGTAAACAAGACTTAATGTGAAAATTTAAACCTGCTTTGTCAGTTTATTTTTGTACTTGCTAAAAATAATTTTTACTTTTGTTTACAAAGCTTTTATGAAAGCCATTGCATTGTAGCAGAAAAACTGTTTATGATTCAAATTCATAATTTCAAATAAAATCTATTTTTGAAAAGAATAATTAAAGCATATTGATCAATGTAAATAGTAACCCAATAATTGTGTTGGGTCATTGAAGTCCCACAAGTAGTTTTTTGGTAGTCAGCTACATAGATTATTATAGAAAAATTATAAAAAGGTGGCAAGACCATCTGACTAAACTTAATGTTAAAATACCATATTTGATATGGCATACAAGACACCCCACCAACCAACACACATACCATTAAGAAAACAAAAATTATTTATTAATGACAATTAAGCAGTTTAATATTATTGAAATGTGTAGTTACAGTATTGTAGGAAAACAAATTTTGACAAAACATGCAACTAGGACAGCAGGATTTTTTTTAACCATAACATTGTTACAATTTACAAAAGAAACAAAAAATCCACTGGATATCTCAACTCATATAAAAGATATTGCAGATAATTGTTTTTTGTGGGGGAAAGCTGATCTTATGAGAAATTAAATACTAAAGAAATGTTACCATTTCTTAAAAAAAAAAAAAAAAAAAGAATCAAACTATAATTGCTATTAAAGGGCCCCATATGGTAATACTTTGAAAGGTTTTCCATATTTAACAATCAAAAAACAAGGCATCAATTTATTATAAATTTCTTTTAAATTTGTTACACAAGATTGTGTGTAAATTGCTGAAACCCACTGAAGAGTGGATGGACAGGTCCATCTACAAAACTCTGAAGTCAGAATGCTGAAAGTAGCATCAATTAGCTAAGTGACAAATTTTACTCACATTTATACACACACACACTATATATATATATAAACTAAAATGCCAAATTTAGATTATTTTCCTTTGAAATAAGGATAAATGTTTTTGCACCAGTTTTGTTTTGTTACCTAAAACTGAAGAAACATTTTGCTTTGTGACCCCATTTTAATGTAGTGACGCATTATTTTTGTAAATACTTGAATAAGTAAACAGATAAAATATGTTAATTTTAAAACATTTTTACTGGGATGGACTACATAGAAAACAATATAAAGGGTGTATCAAAAATACTTTTACAAACTTGAATGGGGATCATCACACCAAAACAAGGACAAAAGTCCATATAAACAAGTCTGCAAATCCTTCACTTTTGAGTTATTAAATTTAAAGTTTATGGTACATGGCATTGTGCTGCAATGTAGACTAGGTTGCATTTGTCATTCATGTACATTTATGGCTAGTCTGTCTTCAACATTTAACAAGTGTAGTAGTGAGTTAACTGAGAAGAGTTCTATTTAACAATTGCAGGATATTCATATTGTGAGCAGGCAGATATAATTTTTACATACAGTCATGCAAATGGTAATGGACACAAGGCTTCATCAGATTGAGTTTCCAGACTGAAGACAGCAGAGTCATCCAACCTTTGCTGCTGTTTATTGTTGAGAGAGTACAGTGACACCACAAAATATGGATTAAGTAAGACAGATTGTTCATCTTACTTTATCATTGCACAATACTATTTAACTAAAGAAAAAATCCTCTATGTTTAGTATACACACTATATGAATAGAATATAAATTTTACTTTTAAATGCTAAACTCTAAATTATCCTTTTCTTTATAAAACATGTTTGCTTTCCTCATTCTTTTTTATAAAGTTTGCAGCAGAAATACCTCCAACATAATGGTTAGACATTTGCTAGATGAAGACACCATTGCCACTAATGTCTTACTATTATGTAGGAGCTATTTCTGCCACACCCTGTATAAGGTTAGACAATACATTGATTGTACAAGATTTAATGAAAAGTTTAAAACTCTCAGAAATTAGGGGATATGATATGCAACTAGAAAAAAAATCCAGTGTTATGCATTTCCTGTTTCAAATGAACTTCAGATCAATTGAATCATATATATATATATATATATATATATATATATATATATATATATATAGGTAATGAAATACAATTACCAGTTATACATAGAGAAATGTCAAAGGTACAGTGACACAGCTGCAGTTCTATGTAGAGAAATACTGAATATACAGAGAGCATAACTTTAAATTTTTTGGCATCAGATATATCTAGATACATAACCTAGCTAGTCTCATCCAGCTCTTTTTTTCTTTTTAATATCCATTATTTTTAAATATTTCACATCATAATAGCAGTAGTTTTGTTAGCAAATTTTGTATAAACTTGGATATAATTTTGCCATAGAAAACAGAAGTAAGAAAAACACATGTTTTCAAATGAGCAACTTTTATTTCTTTCATATTAAAAATGAAAAAATATTGGCATACATGCAATAGAAATTAGTTTAAAATGTTAAATTATTATTACAAGAAGAAAAAAAAAGCTCAAATTCTACCTATACAGAACTTCTGTGTTAATATTTTAATCGCAGATGTGTACCCAATCCAATGGGAAATGTTTGTTTTGCTAAAGTGGCTTTCAATCCTTATTATCTTGTAACAGACAGTAAGCCAATTCTTCTCATATTAATCGTTCCAATGCCCACAGTTTTCTTTGCTCTACTAAAATAGTGGCAATGATAAATTGATTCATCTAACCAGAACCCAAATATAAAAGGTCACCAGTTTTAATATGTAAAGGAGATTATTTTAATATTATCTGCTTCTGCACAACATCATATCATTTCCTCTCATTGAAGAAAAAATATTTACATTTCACTTTCCATCTTTCACAGCTTTTTTATCATATACTAGCAGTAGAACCCGGCATTGCCCGGAGATGTAACAGTAAGAGATAGATCAAGTATCGACCATCAATAAAGACTTCATTTTGACAAAGATTATTGTTTAAGGTTGACAGACACGCATGTCTTAATTAGTTTTTTTTTGTTTTGTTTTTTACGAATTGGTCAAACCCAAACTCAAACAAAAACATTGTTTTCAATCGTTATGAGTCTACCAATTGAATAGAATTTTATTATAAACAGTTGTCTTGTAAATGGAATTTTTAAAGCATTCTGAATGTAAAAATAAAGGGAAAAGTGTGCAAGACAATAAGATACACTACCTACCAAAGAAAAAAAAAAAAAAAAAGTTTTGTTGAAATCGGTTGAAAAATGTAGGAAATTCGATCCCATATATAAATGAACACACACAACCTGGGTTTTATAATAAGTATAACTCTATATGAGCTGTCCCGCTTTCATTCCATGAAAGTGATGCCTCTTAATGTTTTCAAATTGATTTTGTGCAATAACAATTGTGTTTTTCCAATTTTTTGGTGCTGTCAGAACCACCGCAAGGTAATTTTACGTAGTCCTGTAAAGTTTTGTTGAAATCGGTTGAAAAATGTAGGAAATCCGATCCAATATTATAAACGTACACACACACACACACACAACCTGGGTTTTATAATAAGTAAGATTCAAAGACTGTCTTAGAGAGGAAAAATATAAATTGTTGGTGAGAATATTCTTCCTCCTTCATACTAAATCCCCCCTGAAGAATAGGGCCAGAGCTCCCCACCATACCAGGTGTTGCTGCTGTAGTTTCTGTATAAAGTATTTTTTTTTTATTTGTTTATAAATCCAACCAGTTTTAAATTTAGAATTGCCATTCTCCTAGACAGATTGCCAACCAAGGCTAGATAGACCAGTCAGGCCTATTAATCTTAAGGGAGAAAAAATGAATTCATGTCTTTCCTAAGAGTATTTGCGCATAAGTGAATGCAATGAATTTTACCAGAATTTTAACACAGCATGTCAATCCCACTTTCTGCACTGATAACTGTTACACTAGACACACATTTCTGTTGGGTGACTGATCTTGGTTAAAATAATGTTTCCTAAAAAGAGGAATGTTAAAGTTTGCAATTTCATATACAAAAGATTCCTTCTACACCATAAAATCATATTTTATTTGCTCACATTGAATGAAGGAGAGAGGAAAAGTAATAAGTTAAATGTCACACTGATTATTTCCTTATATTCATATAAAGGAATCCACCTACCAACTTAAGAAAAATAAAATCTATACTATTGAAATATTTTAGATACTTTGAAGAAAAAAAAAAAAAAAAAAAAAAAAATAGTATTTGATCTAAATATACAAAATAATGAAATTAGTTTTACAGGAGGGTTCAGTGATAGCCAGAGAAATATTAGTAACATCTGTAATAACCAAAAGTAGAAAATTGCATTAATACTAGTCAATTATAATTTACAATAATAACTTTGGATAATACAATATTTTACTAAAGTAAATTTTTGACAAACTTTTATACCCATGATTAAAAAAGAAGAAAAAAATTCAAGTCAATAAATACACCTACAGTTAAAAATAACTATGTATACAGTTAAAAGTATCATATCAGTTGTGTTTGACCTAAAAAACCCAAAAGTACTTTGAACATCAATTTAAGCTTTTGGGATTACAGAGAAAAACCAATAGAATTAAAAGTTAAAATGTCTTGAATGGTCCTTTTAAAAAGTTATACATTTGTTTTTATCACAAATATATAAATACAGTCAAGAGCTGAATAGAGTTCACTATATCTAACCAATAAATATTTACTTTAATAAAGCACTAAACTATACTAACCATGTGAACCGGCACCAACAAACCATCTAGGATAATCACTATTTGAATGTTAATAATGCATATATTGCATTTTTTTGTTGATGTTTAGTTATTTCTTTTACTGCAACAGCTGCCACTTAATTATTTTCACAAATTCAGGTTTTGAAATTACTGTTGATTTTATAGTTTATGTTGTATACCCATATTATACACACTTTAGAATAATTAAGCCATTAACTTCAAATAATGGGAAATTTTCATCATTGCAGTCCTACTACTCAACTGCAAATGACTGAAATGTTTACTACAGTTAATAGATTAAATACAGAGAATTTTATTTCACTATTAGATAAATTCTAGTTATTAGCTGATCAAGTACAACCAAGAAAATTATTTCTTCCCAAAATCATCACAAATAGAATCAAAAATCGAAGAATTGTCAATTATTAAAATAAAACCAATAAATAACAGCAAACAAAAATAGTGACTGTAATTCAACTATTACAGATTTGCGTGTAGCATGGTGATTATCGATGAAAGAAAAAAAAAAAACAGGATTAGCAAAATGAATTCAAGGCCATTGCATTCACTTTCACACAAATGTTCTTTGTAAAGATATGAGTTGATATCTTCTTTCAGCTATAGGCTAAAAAACAGGGCAGAATGAGCTCTTTGGCCTTGGTTGGCAACCAACTGAGGAGAATAACTGAATTCAAACTAGTTAGGCATAGGGTTAATAACTTTACCTGATAAAGCATACATACTACTAAGAACACAGCAGCAAGTTTGATCATGGCCCTATATTACACAGGGTTCTATAGGGTCAAGAATTTGGTTCTTGTTTGAAACTACTAATGAGACTGCCCAAAAGGACATTCCCCAGTGTCATCATAGGGGTTTCAGTTGTGCATATATTAGGAGAAATAAGGTACTACTTTGTGTTTCTGTCGTTTCCATCTGATTCCTGAATAATTAGGTCTCATCCATTTTCCAGCATGAAGGATTTTTTTTTTTTTTTTTTTACATGTACCATTGCAATGTCAAAGCTGGTCTATTCTGCCACTGACCACATTCAGCATCCTGCTGATAGTATCTTCACTGTAACCCTGAGAGGAGCATCTTCCAGGTACTATGCCTTGCCAAAGAGCAACTCATTGTTTGGTCCCATACTCATAAAAAGTGAAAAAATATATTACTAGAGATAATGTTTTCTTAATCAGTTAATCTCTGCTAGGTAATATTTTAATCTGAAACATGTTGACAGTCAAGAGATATATGCACTCAATTTGGATGGTAAAGTTATTGTGAGTGACACCGACAGATGCTATGGTTCAAGCAACCAAAAAATGCCACCCCACACACACAGTATCAATTGGATACAAATACATTTATGATGATTTTTTTAAATGTAGCTAAGATGTGGCACAAGATCAAAAATAGGGGCACCCAGTTAGGATCAAACTCACTATTCAGTCATAATTGATCTATCAAGACCACCTTGCTAACTAAACATTACACTATGTCAAAGTGGCCAGATACAAATACATTTATGAAAAACAAGTGATATGCAGCCCACATCAAGAACAGATCCTTACAACCTTCTCCATTTTTCTAACAGCTGGTAACTAAAATAACTGAAAGGACAAAAGTATAACCAGTAAATATAAAATAAAAATAAAAAGATTTACATCAATATCATTAAATATTTGATGAGCAAAACTTCAAGATCTGGCAATTGTGATTAACAATATTTTATAATTCGAATAATATCCATCATATAATGATGTAATAGACAGCTAAAAAAATAGAATTTTTAAAAGCTCATCTTTATTCAAAAACTTCAGTTTTATTTGATAAGAAAAGGAAATAGTATTTAAAAAAAAATTACATTCCTAAAAATTGACAAAGAAAAGTCTAGGAAATTGTTAGTTATGCTTGGTTCTATTCATTTATTTTTTTCAATTTCCTAATTATAGATATGCATCCTTTTCCTTCTCTCAATTTGTAAATCAGCTTTTGAAAGCATTTTCTAGGTTAACATAAAAAGTTTTCATGCTCACAGATTAGATGCTGAAATAATGCAAGAGTTGAATACAAATTTTAAATCAATAGAAAGTTCATATAAAAATAAAATTAAATAAAAAAATGAAAGGGAAATAGTAACCAGGCATTTATGTTTTCAAAACCTGGTGTCTTTTCTTTTTTTTTTTTTTTTTCAAGGGTATTTATATAAATTTTAAGCTGGAACTGAACAAACCAATTCTCTCTCTCTCGTGTGTATGTATATGTTTTTTAGCAGTTCAATTATCACAATGTGGAATTTTTAATGATAAAAAGAAACAAAAAGAATCTAAATGAAATTGGCTAGATTATACAACCAAAACACATAATAAAACTAAAGACATTTTGAAATTTAAAATTCTCAGCATCTTTCATTCATGTCCAGTAACATCAACGTAAATTTAGTCACATAGTCCTAAAGGATGAAATGTGTCACAGAAAAAAATTTTCCATTTCATCATACTTCTTTCCCCTAAAATTGTCCTTGATACATACACACATATTATATATATATATATATATAAATATAATAAATATATATAAAATATATATATATATATATATATATATATAATAAATATAATATATATATATATATATATATATATATATATATATATATATAACAAACTCCCGACTTACATCTTTATATTAATTAAAAAAAAAAAAATTATCAATTCTACACATTAGAAAATTTACATATGAAATCACTATTATTTTCTTTAATCTGACTTGGATGAAAATTATTTTTAACACTTTATACAAACACACACATATATATATATATATATATATATATATATATCTCCAGGTAAGATGTGAACGAATAGAGTACAATTCCAATGTTCGTAACATTTAATTTAAAAGAGGGCTCAATACAAAGTAGAGCAATATTACAGAAATAATATATCACTTTCTAAATATTTTGGGAGTTTAAAAGATAAGACTCCTAAGGTGAAATGGAAAATTTTTTTAAATGGCAAGGACATATAGCTCTTTATATGAACCCTGTTTTCTAGGCTTATATTAAAAATTGAAAATTATCAGATTCAATAAAAATTCCTTATTAAATCAAACAAATGAATTAACAGTAAATTGTAAACATGGTTTATCTTTTACCTTACAAATGAGTTAAACTTTGGAATTTGATTATGCTTTTTCTTATATTTTAGTTGTACTACATTGCACCAGATATGGCTTAACTTTCTATTTGTAAGATAAATTTGGATTTAATAGAATTTGGTATTAATCTCCTGGTAGTATTAATAACATCTTGTACGGATGTATTGGTATTTGGTTGATATTTCTGACATTTTACATTGATTGGTTAGTGTTATTAACATCTTATATGAAGAATCTTTATTCAACAGTTGCATATTAATTTATCAAATAATTCTAGGTTTAAATTATTTACTAGTTTCTTAAAGACGCTATTTATTTATCAACTATTAAAAAAAAAAAAAAAAAAAAAAAAACTCATGTAGGAAATTCACAAAGCACATAACTTGTTTAGCATTTTGTTAAATTACCTCTCTATACCTTCATTTTTATTTCTTAGGAAACAGCATTGTCTAGTTTATATAATTTATGTAACCATTTGCATATGCTTTAGTTTATATCTGGCTGCAGGGCGCCCCAAGGCGGTGTAATGGTTAGCAAGCTTATCTCGCTAGATCAATTATGACTGAGTAGTGAGTTCAATCCTCACTGGGTGCCCCATGTTTTCATCTTTGTGCCACATCTAAGCTATGCTTGAAAAATCACTATCTGGCTCCTGTTAGCTGCTAATCTACGGGTTATGACCCATTTATAAAAAATAATTTATTTTTTGTTTCTTTGCTTAGTTTAAATTTAACATAGGTCATATTTGATTTACCAGAATCACTGATGGCTGCCATTGATAGACTGTTGTGGAAAAAATTTGTTGTGGTGTAGACGTTAGCACTAATCAGCCACTAGACTCATACTACTGGTGGTTATTCTCAGTGACCACTTATATGAGTGTTCACTTATGCTTATGCAAATTATGCATACTAATTTGCTAGTATCACTACATCTCCCTGAACCTTAAGAGTTTTATTCCTCTCATAGATCTTGTATTCCTTCTCCTGCTATTTTCATCACTTTGCTCTATTTCTCTCTCTCCCGTATTTCTTTCCCTGAGAAACCTTGATCTGTCCCGAGCTAGGCTGTAGTCATATGTGTTTTCTTGCATAATCTGGTCTTCGTCCAAACTTTCAGACTACTTCTGGCCATCTTCATCCTGCATTGTTTCCTCTTCTGACATTTCCTTCTGTAATGGTTGTCCTACCAACTCATTATCAGATGGAATTGAAGACATTTCTTCGTCATTTCGTTCTTCCTCTTCCCCCTGGGTCCTTATTTGGTCAGCATGGGCTAACACACTATCGCCATTCTCTCTATTTATTATGGCTGTATTATGGCCTTTGTGCATTATAAATTCGGCTCCTTCTGGATCTGCATCTTTGCTCTTTTTGTACCACATCTTTTCATTTGTAGAATATGACATTGTTAGCGGAGCTCTAATCTGTCTTCCCATTAAAACATGATGGTATTCGTCTTCCCGATGTGGTATCATCTGAAAAAAAGCAGCCTCGGGAAAAAAAACTTCTACTTTTTCTTTTTGCTGAGAGCATGCTTTTAGCCCCTTTTTTTACGGTCTGTACCATTCTTTCTGCTAATCCGTTTGATTGAGGGTAATATGGAGGTGTTATATATGGTTTACACCCTATTTTTTCTAACCATACATTAAGTTCTTCCTCACAAAATTCTGGTGCATTATCAGATACCAAAGTTTTTGGTACACCATTTCTAGAAAATATGACTCTTAGAATTTGCTTTATAGTAGAACTTTTCTTGTTTGTAACCCGGATTATTTCAGGCCAACCTGAAAAGGAGTCTACTAATATTAATAAGAGTCCCACTCCATTAATGTATGCATGATCCATATGCACACGATTCCATGGCTCCACTTCTTTGGGCCACGAATGTAATTTGGTTTGTGTAAAGTTTCTTAATTCTTTACATTTTTTTACACCTCTTTACATATTCCTCAACATCTCTTGAATATCCCGGCCACCTAGTTTTATCCTTTTTTGTGTGGCCACTACTCCACAGTGTATATCATTATGTACACTTTCTATTATCGGTTTTTTTGTGTTTCTGGGGAACTACCAGGTCCCCATTGCAAATCACTCCATGTTCTATTGTTAATTTGTGTCTTATTTCTTTATAAGGTCTTTCCACCCTAGAACAATTTCCCCAAAGTTTTTCCTTATTCTCGATACTATCCTACTTAGCACCAGATCATGTCTCATTTCAAGAGCCATTCTGTCTAAAGACAAAACATCAGTCTCTATCAAGTGTGAATGAATCTTCAAATTCTTACTCTGTTTTGTCTTTTGACTCCTTGTAGAACCTCAATCTTGATAGTGCATCCACATGTGGAATTGAATTTCCTTTGACATACTCTATATCAAAGTCAAATGCCATCAATCTTATCGCCCATTGTAGAATCCTTGATGTTGTGACTTTGGGTAATTCTTTCCTTGGGTTAAATATAAACTCTAATGGTCTATGATCACTTCTTAATAGAAATTTTTTTCCAATTAAAAATTGTTGAGCTCTGGTAGTTGTCCACACGATAGCCAATGCTTCTTTCTCTATGTTCGAGTAATTAAATTCAGTGTTCGTTAACCCTCTCGACAAATACATTATCGGATGTCCTTCTTGTGATAATATTCCCGATATTGAATGCTCACTTGCATCTGTAGTGAGTGTTATGTCCTTTTTTGGATCAAACATTTTCACTACAGGTTTCTTTAACATAATTTCTTTTAATCTTTCAAAAGCTTTTTGCTGTTCGTCTGACCACATAAATTCCACATTCTTTTTTCTTAAATTTGCAAACGGCTCCGTCAAGTCAGTGTATTTCAGCAAGTATCACCTGTAAAAATTTACCAATCCCAAAAAAGACTCCAATTCTTTTTTTATTTGTAGGTGTAGCTACTTTTTAGTATTTTTTCTATCAATGCTTGATCTGGTGATATACCTTCTTTTGAAAGGGAATAACCTAAAAAAGATATTTTGTTAGAATTGCTTACGCATTTTTTTCATTTATCGTCATTCCAGCATTTCTTAATCTATTCAAGACTAAGTCAGTTTTTTCTTTTAATTCCTTTTCATTAGTAGCTCCTATGCATATGTAGTCTTGGTAACAAATCATATTTTGTACATTTCCTAAAACCTGTTCAATGGCCCTTTGAAATATGGCGCTTGCAGTTTTTATTCCATATGGCATTCTTTTCCATCTTAGTAACCCTATTGGCGTATTTATCGTGGTTACTTCTTTGAAGTTTTCGTCTATTGGTATTTGGTGGTATGCCGTTTTTAAATCCATTTTTGAAAAAACAGACATCCCTGCCAGTGCATGTAATGCAAGTTCAACATTGGGTATGGGATATGAATCCGAGCATATCTTGTGATTTACTCCTATTTTGTAATCTCCACAAATATGTAAATCACCATCTGTTTTACTCAAAACTACAAATCAGTGATGCCCACTTGCTACCTCCAGGCGGAACATGTTCAAGAAGGTCTTGTTCTACTAATTTACGTAGTTTTGTCACTACTAATGGCAATAAATGTACTGGTAATTTTCGTGCCTCATAATAAGAGGGGGAAACATTTTCTTTCACTTTTAAACTTGCTTCATAGTTTTTTAACTTTCCAGTTTTATTTCATTAATTAACTTAGTAGAATTTATATTAAGCACGTCATTTCCAATAAGCCCATGGTTTTTTACAACTTGTAACAATTATAGGTATTACTTCAAATTTTTCTTTTAATTCTAATGACCCTTCAAAGTATCCTAATGTTTTTATAACCGACCCATTAAATTGGCGGAGTTGTAATCTGCTTTTTCGTAAAGGTGGCTTACCAATGCGTTCCCAAAAATTTTTTGGTATCAGTGCTACTTCACTCCCAGTATCTATTTGCATATCTAAATTGCAGTTATTAATTTTGACCTTTACTATAATGTCTTTTTCTTATGTTCAAAAGTCTTATTTTTCAATGCAAAAAACTTCCCTATCGGTGTCGTTTTCTTCAATTCTTTCAACATTTTTCTTTTTTAATTTACACACTGCTTGAAAGTGGTTCTTTTTTAAGCAATTATTACAAGTTTTCCCAAATGCTGGACACTTTTCCTTTTTCATTTCGTGTTCACATCCACAATACAAACACTTCTTTAACATGTACGTATCAGCGAAATTTTGTTCGCTGGGTTGACTTTTATGATGGTGGTATTTCTGTATTAGTTCTTGTTGCTGCATAAAGTCAATACATGTATTTAAAGACATATTTCCTATTTGTAATTGTCCCATTATTTTATATTGGTGTGATGCATTGGACATACCTTCAATTAGTCTTAATTGAATCAAGTCCTCTTCAATAGTCTCTTCGTCTTGTCCAAGTTTTTCAAATTCACAATATCTACTTGCATTTCTTGACAGTGTAAATATTTTATAATTGGTTCGTCAATTTCTTGTTTCATCGACATGAATTTCGTTCTTTCTGCCACTACCAGCCTTTTCTTGGGTCTCATATTTCTTCTTATAATCTGACTTATTTTTTCGAAAGTCAGGTCTTCCAAATCTAAGGGATATGCCATGGTGGAGACTTTCATTACTGCCTCACATCCAGCTGTAGCCAAAAATAAATCCGTGATTTCATTTTCACCTCCCTTTTCCTTGTTGTCTTTCAACTTCTTTGTTCTCGCAGTGGCAGAGAAACAACGAATTCATGTATCCACGAATTCTGGATCTTCCAGAGACAAATGATATCCTATTGGCAACGCCATTGTTGTGATGTTGAGGTTAGCACTAATCAGCCACTAAGCTCGTTTTTACTGCTTCGTTATTCTCAGTGACCACTTATATGAGTGTTCACTTGTGCTTATGCAAATTATGCATACTAATTTGCTAGTATCACTACAAAATTAGTGTGGCTTCTGCATTCAGATCTGCACTACAATTACAAAAGTCAAGGGGATGATATATGATTGGTTGATCAGAGTAAAGCCCACAAACTTTATAACCCTTTTTTTTTGGTAAAAAAGAGGTATTTTATTTTCATATCTAAAATTGTTCACTCGCCAGTAATTTACGATCACCTGATGAGATGCATTGATATGCATCGAAATACAACTGTAATTGTGTATCAATTTTGACATGTTCTTGGTGTAATATCCTAAAATAAAATATAAATAAAGTGTCATGTACCTTCAGGCCATAAGTGATCATGGCTCTCCAATTCTTTTCTTTATTATCTTTATATTGCCATGATTTCTTCTGAAATATAGTGGAGTGGTTTTTGTTACATTTCCCATGGTTTTGAATTTAAAGTAGTAATTCTCCTAGACCAACTGTCACCCAAAGCTAGAGAACACAGTCTATGTAATTTAACCCATGACTCACTGGGATGAGAAGAGATGGATTCATGCCTGGTGGCGACATGGAAGTGAACTCAAGAGACTAGGTATAAATTTGATCTCAGTTCATTGATTCCATTTTGTACACCAAACCCATTACACTACCCACATATCCCTAAAAAGTAGGGACCAAATGTTTATAAGTTTGAAAAAAAAAAAAAAATCTCACAAAAATAAGAAATCAGTGCTATCTTTGGCCACCATTTAAACTTATGTAGTAACATGAATTTTAAGTTCCCACTCAATGTCACAGTTTTTGTTAAGTTCTTGTTGTGTTGTTGACTGTTCTAGTCATTGTACTTGATTCCTTGGAATTAGTGGGATGTTTTTTTTTCCAACAATCTAAAAGTGGTATATATTTTCCTTGTGAAAATGGCTGCTCTCCAACAAAAGAACTGCTAGAGAAATATGATATTTCAAAAGGCCAATAAACATACTACTTTTGTGAGGTGTGTGCAACTTTATTATTGGATAATAATTATTCAATATGTTTACTGAATTTTCATTGGACAATTTTTGTAGCTGTCTTGTTGGATAAATAGAAATTTCTCAGAAAGCGTTCCAATAAAATAATGTGCTGAACAATTATCAGAACATTGGTGGTATGTTGTATAAAGTTCCATTTTTTTGGGGGGGGAATCATTATTTCTATATTTATAATATAAATTTCTTTTCAAATAATCCATTAAGGCTTTAAAATTCAAATCATTCAATGACTTTAAAGAAACTAATAGTACAGTTGTCCAAATAGTGGAATTATTTTCTATATTTTCTTTTTTTCTTTTTTTTTAATTATTTCACCCCAAGCAAGGCAATAATGCCACAAGGACGCAAGGGATTAATGAATGTTAGAGAACATGAGAAAAACTATTAAGGAGAGAGGACAATAAAAGAACAAGAATTAAGACAAGAGAATAATTGACATTGCATTTAAATTTTTGAAGATAAAGTTGACTGGGAAGCAAGAAGTCAGAAGAGAGTTCCACAAGTGAGAAGTGCAATGGAAGAAACTGTTAGCATAGAACTTATGGTTACATTTAGCCACCTCAATTGTAAAATGATGAGACCTTGCTACAAATCTTTAGTGAATTTATTTCTCAGATGAAGTAATTTGACAAGTATCCTTATCAGGGTTTTTTTTTTTTTTTTTAAATCAAAACTATGAAAATTTCAGTTACATGTACTCAAAATATATATATAAATCAATTTTATTTAAGGCCAATACCAACACAGCTACTTATTTTGTTTTTTTTATCTAAAACCAACATAAAATTTAACAATGCAACAATATGATCTGTTGTTTACTTTTGCAATAATGCAAATAAATGGTCAAATAACAAGGTAGACTAGGCTCTTGCCTTTGTTTGCAACTAGTTTAAAAAAAGGAAAACTGAATTCAGAATCTTAGAAGGCAACAGGAAATCACTCCAATACCACTATATTTCCCCAAGAAAGTATAGCAATTTACAGGTAATAAAGGGAATCTGTGAGGAGCCATAATGCCTATGTGCCTTCAGGATATGAGTATTGAAAAGGGGGAGGGAGACAAAAACTATAACAAAAATTTTAAAAGAAAAAAAAAAAAAAAAAAAAAAAAAATCAATAGAATTTAATCAATATGAAATTTAAGGTCATATTAAAGTAAGCAGGAATATGCAAATTTAATCTTCAATTAACAGCAGGTAATCCTTAAAATCTGATTAGGAATTATAAATGGATAAGAAAACAAATAAAGAGAAATCGAAAGGGAAAACTGAATTACCAGAATTATTAGATTGAAACAAAAGCAACAAAGTTAAATTTAACAAGCATACAATCAACTCATTCTATTCAAGCACCCTATCCCATTAATTTCAAGCAGATTTTTAAAGAGTATGTAAAACTGGCATGCCTGTCTTTATAGGCATGAACTTTATAAAAATAAAGATTAATTTCTTTACACTCTGTAGACTTTACAAGGGATTTCAAGATTGCAACAGCAACTTTTGAAAGTTTACACAATATTTTTGTAAAATAAAAATAAATTTAAAATTCAACTACTAGAAATTTAAAGCGTACTTAACATTCATAAAATAAATATATTTCATAGCATGCTTTCATAAAACACTAAAAAAAGTTAAGGCATAATGTTAAAGGCAACACCAGATCAGATGTGCATTACAAAAATATCAGTATAGCTACAGACATCAGGAAATACTTAACTCCTCTTTGAGGAAAAAGCCATTGATGTTCAAGCTATATAATCCTTAAGAGGGGCCAAGAGAACAAAATAAAAAGGTAGTTGGCTAGAACTCAAAGTGTAAACACAATGTGTAAAGCTATGTGAGGAAGAGAGGTGACAAAAAAAAAAATACAGGCATGACCTGTTCTCAGTTTAGAAATGAAAGCTTGTTAGAGTGAAGTGGAAAACAGAGTGACTTGAGATAGGGAGGTCATGAAATTACCATAATTTTCAGATGAGAAGACATTACTTTGTGTGTACAGGGTTTGGCCACAACTACTGATAACAAAGGAATAAAAAGGTAATAGTTGTAATGGGAAGGAACAAAAATTAACAGGAAAAAATAGAAGTGATATAATCAAAAGCATTAATAAAATATAATATTTCTTACTAGACACACACAGCAAGAGGAAGAGAATGCTGTTATTACAGTGTCATTTTGTACTAAGAGACATGCTAATTTATGACTCCTGGGATAAGGGCGTTATAACAAAAAAGAAAAAACCTGGGTAAAGTGGTTTAAAAGCAATTTCTTTTTTAAGAAGGAGTGGTAACTTAGGCTAGAACATTAGAACTAAAAGGCATTCAGTCAAAATTGCAAGTACTACAAAGGATTTTCATGTTTACAATCTGCCATCACTTCTAATTTAAATTTTTATTTAAATGTGAAAAACTTTAAATTTTTAATAAATTTTTTCAAATTAAAAAATATCATATCGGGTGTGGGGGGGGGTCAGATTTTTCTTAATATGCAATAAATGGGGATAAATGAGGATAAAGTAAATAAACAGCATGGTCTTAATTTCAGGAGGAAGGGGGAAAAAATAAAATAAATGTCTCCTAAGCACCTCAGAGTACCTTTAAAAAGGTTAGTATTAAGAATAAAAGTTTATAAATAAAAATGTTGCTTACTACTAAAGTTGAACTGTGAGGTAAAAAACATTTCTATAAACAGCTGATCAGAAGTTAGTTTGATAACTTTTGAGGATACAATTATATTTGATCACAAGTCAATTTTTCTTTATTATCTGTTTTTCATCAGTGTAGCATTATCAGTGTCAGCCAATATCTTGTTAAATGAAAACATCTGAAGGATGTTACAGAAATTGTTCCAGACAGTTATTGTTTTGATTATCAGCTAAGGAAAGTGGACTTTACAAGAACCATGTCAAACAACCCTGACAAAGAAACCCACAGAGAGTGGACAGAAAGGTATGAGAAGTTACTTGTTGTGAAAAGGAAAACATGTCCATTAGACTGTTTGACACCCAACCTACGCTTGGTTTGTCAACTGCAGGAGATTACAACTTGAATTTACTTGCTACTACAATCTAGTCTCATGGATTTATTTTGTGGGTAATGATCTGCCCAAAGAGTATGTGTGTTTTTTTTTAAGCTATAAGTGTTGAACTGGAAGAAGCTGTGCCCTGAGAATGAATCTGGTGTCTGGTCTGAGCTGCAACGCTACAATCAACCAATACTAAGAAATATCAAATGGCTCATTATATTATCAAAGGCATGGTGAAATAGCAGTATTTCTTTCTTAGCATTTCAGCAAGCATTAAACTTGTTTTGCAATGTCTACTCCACCCCAACAAAAAATAAGTGTCATTTAATTCCATTGATAATGAGCATACATTATAACATGAACAATGCTTCCAGATCAGAAAATATTTTGATAATAGGCAGTAAAATGAATGTTAACTTTTTTTTTTATTGAACTTTTTTGTATAAGCTGTAATGATTAACAAATTAAAAAAAAAATTCAATTAACTTAAAATTTCTTGAAAATTGCAAATAATGCAAAAAAATATATTGTCAAAGATGTAATAAATCATTTTTAATTACTTTAGCTCAGTAGCAGACAAAAGATTCTTGGAGAAATGCTGATAATGTCTGCTATTAATAGCTGACCATAACAAAGAAAAGTACTTCAAATTGTAGCAAAAGGATTTTTTCACAACAGTTACTTTAGTAAATTCTGAAATGACTAAACCAATATTAAATTGGATCCAATCACATTTTGTTTGTAACTTTTTTTTATATATATAGTTTTTATTTTATTCTTCATACTTGAAAAAGAATGCAATCACTAAAAAACTATTGATTATTTAAGAACATTTTATAAATACCTAATAGAAAGTAAAATCTATACTAAGGTCAATATTTGGATCAAGTTTATTTTGAGAAAGCTTTTATGAAACTTGCCAACAAAAATGTATTTTCAGCAGAAGAAAAAATTGGCAAAAACAAAGTAAACTGAAAATTCTTTTGAAATTAGTAATAGATAATTTTAGCAGAGTAGTTTTTGGAAATCTAGTCAAATAATAAAGCCTAACACATCGAACAACTTTCAACAAAAAAAGTCAATCATTCTTTGTTATTAAAACTGAAAAGAACATTAATATAGTTAAAACTTAACAAACAATGCTCTTTGAAGATAGCTAAATATAAGACCACTTTAATATAAAAGAATTTTCCTACTTTCAATGAAAAGTTATAGAACAAAAGACTAGTAAAAAATTTATAAACATTTCTAACATTGTAGATATCAGTCCTCAGTATGAAGCTGAAGTGAATAAACAAGGTGATATTAGAAGATTAACAACCAAAACTAATTTGTGTGGCTTTTGGCATTTCCTTTTGAAAAATGATGAGCACCCGACTTTCCAGATCAAATAAGTTTTATACAACAGTTTCCAGTTTGGAAGAGTGTCTGTACTACATAGACATCTTAAAAAGGTAGGCCACAAGTGTAGAGACGTTTATTTGACCAATGTTGCCAACATCAAAATATCACTAACACATTATATCCAACATGCACAGCAAATGTGACATGACCATGCTCTCAAAAGCACCTCTCAAATGGCTCTAATTGAACAAAAGGAATAAATGTATGACATCACACCTGCTTGCACTGAACTCTTTAACAACATTGGACCTTATTACAATATGCATCACCACCTAAAGATCTGACATAGATGATGCAATGACATGAGTGTTACTATGTCAGAAGATGGCTAAAAACAGTTTTATTGAAGTACCTACGACTCTTGAGCACTGAATAAGAATTCTTTTAAATAATTTTTGTTAAACAATAATGACTTAATTTTTTCTAAATTTCTGACTAAGTTGTTATCACATTGAAACACCAGTTTTCATACAACCACCAAAGTTAAGCAACAATGAGCCTAGTCAGTACTCAGATGGGCAACCACTTGGGAATAGCAGATGCTGTAAGCTTTGATGTGCAGGTGGTGTAATGTACAATGGTTTGGAATTGGAAATCAGAAAACAGAGTTCCAATAAGCTAAACTATAATACATTTAAAGTTGAACACAAAAAAATTTCTGTCTGAATTTCTGAGATCAGGAGTTATTATTTACACTGACTAATGTCCTCATCTTTGTTGTTATAATCACAGAATTTTGACCATTATACCCTCCAACCTTCTTCAGGTGCCATCAATTTGGGTAATCTTCAAAAAATTTAAAACTGAAATTTTGAAATTCTCTGAAGGTTACCTAGATTGACATATCTGAAGAAGGCTGGATAGCATAACAGCCAAAATGTTGTGATAATAAAGATGAAGAAAATAATTCAAGTGTAAATAATGTAAGTAAAGAAAAGAAGTTTGTGTTAATAGGCAGGGCTAGGCAAAAATAGAAAATTATTTTCATCTATAGCAACAGAAAAGAAAGTATTTAAAACCCAACCAAGTTATACAAAAGAAAATGGAAATAATTATTAAAAAAAAAAACTCACATGTCCCAAGTCTCTGTTATTAAACACAAGAAAAAAGTCCAACCCTTTATAACAAAGACATCATAGGAAGTTTATTGTTGAACTGCCAAAAAGCAAGTATTCAGAATATTCAAACCCAATGTACATTTCTTTTAACAGTTAAAATAGTAGTGTGATAGATAAATTGCTGTCTAAATTACGCAAAATTAAAATAACAGTAACATCTCATTTTAACAGATATATTTACCAAAATTATGCAAAAAATATCTTTGAATACTAAGATTAAATTTATTCAATAAAGTCACCATTGGCTTCAACCACAGCCTCCAGAGGACTTTGGAATCTTCTGCAACTCTTCTGGATGGTCTCTAAGTTGGTGAATGCTGCCATAATCTTTGCCTTCAGTTCATCTTTGGTGTTTTGTTGGTCTCTCACTAAACTGCACCCCACGCATAATAATCAAGGGTGTTGCAGTCTGGGGAGTCAAGTGGCCAGATGTAAGGGGTGATGTGGTTGCAGAAATTGTCTGATAGCCATTACAGAGTTTTCCTGCTTGTCTAGCTTGGTGCAGAGTCCTGTTGCCACCTTATTGACTCAGGGCAGCATTATCTCATCAAGGCAATTGATGTAGGCTTCCGGGAGTTTGAGGCCCTCACCAACAAATTCATGAGTTGGTATCAAAGTAACTTTTCCAAACTGTTGTACCTTCGCAATCACCATTAGACTCATCCAACTCTTTCAGAATCCTCTATACTGTTCTCAGACTGACACCCAAACACTCTGAAATCTTTGTATTGGAGCTCCCAGCATGAATGCTAAGCAGTACAGCAGGCCATTTCCAAATTCCTGGTGGAATGAATTATGTCATGGTGCTCTTTTTTCTCATAGATGGTGCCCAACTGACCCTACTATACTGTGTAGCCAACAAAAATAAAAAATAAACAATGCATATGTACAAAATTAAAAATATAAAATGGCAATAATTTACACATCACACCCTGTATACATACTATGAAGAGTTTATAAGCTAGTTTTTTGGGTTTTTTTTTTTATATATACAACTCACTGTTTCAGACAGTATTACAACAAAGATAGCTAAGTGGTTAGCCCGCTTTGGAATACCAGGTATTGTAAGATTGGATGTGCGGCTGGATGTCAAAGTTCCAATTCCTGTTAGGTTTGTTATATTCACTTGTGTGCAAATATCCTTGGGGAGTTATGATTTACCTCTTCTCTCCCAAATATGGCTTAATTAGTAAAACTTGTATCATTAAACCAAAGCAACAAAAACCAAAGCAAAAAAAAAAAATACAAAAAAAAACTTATATTTTCTAGCTTTAAATAATCTTCAAAGGGTTGATAAGACATAGAAAACAAAATCAAAGTGGTCAGAGTTTCTAATATATGAAATTTAGAAAATATTCCTTCCTTTAGCAGTTAATTTACTATTTATACAACACAAACTTTACCCATTCACCTTCAGCTTAAAGTGTGCATGAAAATGCATGTGAGAGAAGGAAGCCTTTTGAAATTACTATCCAGAATTGGGTGGAAATCTGTCTAGGAAATCATAGAATTATAAAGAGAGAGGAACATTTCTTTTTAAAATTGATCAGTTCAAAGCTATTTTAAAACTAGATGAACAGTCAGCATATGTTTATTGATAAAAAGAATGGGACAAATAAGCAACAAAATTAGTCTGATATTGATCTTTAAGTTGAAAAGTTTCGTTGCCACATAAATAGATAAAAAAAAAAAAAAAAAAAAAAATGCACCAGACATGAAATTAAATATGTATATTTTGAACATCACTGGTGACTTTTGTAACTTTAAGCTCAATATAGTATTATATGGGTAGTTGAATGACAAAAAGGAAACAACCCCTACATTACATGTTTCATCCTTGAGAAGGACTTCAAACTACTAATAGTTTTATTGATGGAGTCTTACACATACACACATGTTTAAAAAGAGTTGGAGGGAAGAAATACAACCCACTTTGGTTACAATTTCAAATTACTCAATAGCTTTTCAGGTATTTTTACATATAGAAATTAAAAAGGAATATTAAGAATAAATTAATTTCTGATTTAAATTTAAAGTATACAATTTGTATCAAACTATGCTTATACATATTCATATAACTGACAGGGAAAATATTTAACTTTTAGAATTATGTAAGATGATTAAGGATTTCTTTTTTGTGTGTGTGGACACAGAAATCAAGATTGCTTGGTGACTGTCAGTTTCACACCTCAAGTGATCTTAAGATTATGTACACACAGAGGTAATTGAATGACAAAATGCAAAAAATCCTACCTTATATGTTTCGTCTTTCAGGCTAATAATAGTTTTTATTGATGGACTGTGTGTGTACATAACATGCTAGCTATTAATTAATACTAGTAAATATAAAGAAAATTATAATTTACTGTTTGCTGAAGAAGTCTTTTTGAATGGCAAAACACATAACACTGTCATTCAATTACCCCCATATTAGTTTAGCATACAGATTTGTAAAACATATCTTCCATAATATTATGTTCTAACAATTCTTTATTCTCTTTATTTGCATTTGTTCAGTTAGCATCTGAAACAATTAGAAAAGACCTTAAACATTTCTTTATCCACTCAGCATGAGACACCAGAACAGAACATTATTTTAGGTAAGCATCTGTATATCTTGCAAGATAATGATAGCATTCTGTTCTTTTTGTAAACAATATCTTGTGAGGCTTAACCATTTGATCTTTGCATGGTAGATGCTTCTGCAGGTTTGACAGACAAAGTTAGAATGTGGAATAAAATGGAGATTGCGCTCTCTTCCTGTATTGTCTTTTGATTTAAAATTATTGGTTTCACTTTTTTCTCACCCTTCATGACTCCACCTTGAACAGCATGACACCAGCCACTGCAAGTGTCTGCTAGCTGTTCCCAGCTACCAGAAAACAATTAGCATTATTATACACTTATTCATACTAATTCATTTGCACATTTCATCTCATATATACTAGACTTATTTTTAGGTTGTTTTTTTTTTAACTGCTCACACAATACAAGACTCAAGAACCCCTCAGGTTAGAGTGAGGTGGTTTTAAGTGCATACAAGGAGGTGTAGAAAAGGTGCATATCATGAGGATATGTAGGATAGATAATGGTTGATCTTCAACTTAGAGGTTAAGATTGTAGTAATTAGGAAAGCGACTGCTCAGGAGTCTTTTCCACAATGCAACAGTTCTGGGGGAAGAGCTGTTTGAGAGGTACTTCTTCCTTACCAATGGAACATGAAGGGAATGAAGAGGAGCCAACTGTCTACATGGCCCAGCAAAAGTCCTAGCTGTGAAGGTCTGAATTGGTGGAACAAAGGAATATAGTTTGCCCAAATATCTGCTATAAAAATAATGAAGGGCTAGTATCGTTTCATTTGTGAGGCAAGTGGTTTTAGTGTGGAAAACAATTCATCACCCACAAGACTGCACAAACACATTTGATCTTTGTTGAACCTGCAAAGTAAGAATTTGGCAGCTCCAGCCCAGATGTGGTAGCAATACTCTATTTTTAGTTTGATCTAGCCCTTGTAAAGAGAGCATGTTTGAAGTAGTCAAATACTTTCTGGCACAGTACAATAAATCAACCTTTTTCAGTGATGGATCATATATACAATTTCTTTATAGTGAGCTTGATTGACAAGAGACTGGGCCAACAATTTGTAAAATTTCATACATCTATAAATTAATAATGACAGTAGAAGGCAATATGCTTATAGATAGCTAAAGTACAATGTTCTCCAAAATCATTGAAGTTAAGTAAAAATCAAGTCTGGGCATTATATATATATATATATATATATATATATATATATATATAAGAAAGAGGTTGTAGTGGTTCCAATGAGAGAAAAGTATGTATATTAAAAAGAAGAGAGGTGCCGCAAACATTTTTGGTTGTAATGTGTTTTTTTTTAGAAAAAAAATATGCTTTATTTCCCATAATTTTACTACACGGGTTTCTGGTCTCATGACAGTCTTCAGGTAAAAGCGGAGATTTCCACATATTATTAAAAATAATTAATTTTTTCCTTATGTTTTTCAATGTTAAATATTCTCGATATGAGACATTCTGTTTTTGTGTTAGTAATCCGAATGTCTTTCTTGAATTAATATATATATATATATATATATATATATATATATATATATGTATGTATGTGTGTGAGGGGAGAGAGAGAGAGAGAGAAAGGAGTGATACCAGGCTAGAGAGAAAAAAAAAAAAAACAAGTAGTTTTGTGCTAGGTGTACTTTGCTTTGATATTTCCTTATATCATCAACTTTCCCAAACTTCTCTGAATGCAAACTGCCTAAACATAACAGGAAATCTGCTATAAAATGATTGCTATAAAAAAGACATAACTATTGAGAAGTCTAAATGAGGAATGAATTTAATTAGTTAATCTTTTGGCAGGCTTCATTAAAGGCATGGAAATTAATCTTTCAACAGGATGGATACCGTGTGAAAAACATTTACGTACTCAAGTTTTTTTTGAGTAGGCAGAGTTGCCAGATTGGACATTTCATGTTAGCACAGTTACATTTTGCTACTGGAAAACTTTTGGAGCTATTTTACAAATAACTTAGGCTACTAATGAGAACAAAGTCAATTCAAAATGTGATTCAATTTGCTACTTTTAGTTCAATCTGATAACACTTAGAGCAGAACAGTATAGTAGAGAAGCTCTGAAAGCAATGCTGGATACAGGAAATAAAAAAACTATTGCCAAAGCATTTTTAAGGCTCTCTTCATTTAGTAGCTAACAGCTGTGAACGACTGGAACTGCTTAAATGTTTTATAGCACCCACCACAACAGTGCTTACATTGCAGTTTATTCTATATAAATGTTCAGCAAATATCAATGTCAATGAGTGCAATAATCTGCATGGAAGAAGTTAATGTCAGACATCATTTTGCTAGACTACTATTTGTAACAAGGGAGAAAAAAAAAAAAAAAACAACATGTTATGGGGAAGAAGGTTCACTCTACTTCCATACCACTAACATCTTAGGTTAACATAAAAGAGGAGCCATTATTTTCAGAGCAACTCTCACACGCTCAAACATGATAAAAATGTAGTTTTAAGGTATGCTATATTTATAGGTTAAAGTGCTCAGTATCAGGGATAGAGCATATGTAAATATAAAAGTAAACATTGAGGTCAACACCCAGCAGCAACAGTCTATTTCATGCTTAAACATTTAAGCGTCAAAGACCGTCACTGCTGGGTTTTGACCTCAATGTCCACACACACACGTGTGTATATAACACAGCACGTTTGGCTATAACAACATAGTAAAGCTATTAAAATATTTTATATTCTAATATACAAAAGAAACAGCTGTTTATATGTAAACTGAGGTCTGCATGCATTATTGATCAGAATAAAGTGAATTTGTACTGCACTCCTTTTTACTGCTTACTATCATATGAGGCTAGCAAAATGAGTATGTCATATAACTGACAGGGATGAAGAGGGAGAAAAGATGGCCAAACTAGAATTTGAATTTAGTTAAGTTTCTTCTTTGTTACCATGACTTCATAAATTTAAACAGTACTAGATTGTAATTGTCTTGTAACAGAGTATGTATTGTGTTACCATAGCAACAGAATCTTAGCATTTTATATTTCTTCTTGAAATCACAGTTTACAAAATTAAATGATATTCACTGTATAAAACTCTTTAAGGTGGAGATGCTTCATAGACAAATAATTTTTTCTTCACAGAATTTTACTGGCAATATTAATCATAAGAAAAGAGAAGCAAAGTTCCTGGGGCTATGCAGGAAAGACAACGGCCAAACGTAGGCTTGAAGTAAACAAGATTTAATTAATGAATAACATTTCAGAATTCTGTCAGAGACATTAGAAGTAATAGTGTGGAAGTAGACTCTGAAAGGAACTGAAAACCCAATCCTAAATAGAAAATCTAAAATCTCTACTCCTGTTGAAAAGACTGAGGAGTTCGACCATAAAATATCTGTAGAAATTCCCGTCACATTGTTAAATATTTGAGCTTAATCTTAACAAAATATTGTAATAATAATAATAATAATAAATCATAAATATGAATGCTGGTTATTATTTTAAGAAGTAAGAAAGTACAAATAAAAAGATTTGAGGTCAATGACTTTTTCCATTTCACTGAAACAGACATCAAACATCTTTCATTTTCTCACTGAAACCAAATAGCATCACTGATATGTCTTTTCCATCTTTCCACATGATGAAAACAGAATATTTCCAATATTTATCAGGTTTTGGCAAGACATAACGGTCATGCAAACTAATAATAAGTTGTGGTGATTCGATATGAAAAATGATAAAATTTTAAATCTGATCCCACATAAAACCATGATTTTTTTTCTGACATGTTGAAACAGTCAATATGGTGTTTTGAGGGGGGGTTGCAAGAGTATAATAATGCCCAATTCTTATGTTTTACATCTGCATATTTCTGGGATAAAACAGAAGTTGATCTATTCCTAATCAATTTCACACATGGGTGTAGTGAATAAATTGCTATCTTAATTACGCAAAAATGAAAATAACACTGACATCTCATTTTAACATTTACCAAAATCTACAAAAATATCTTGAAATACTAAAATGTAAATTTATTCAATAAAAATCACTATTGGCTTCAACCACGGCCTCCAGATGACTTCGGAATCTCCTACAACTCTTCTGGTTCATATTGGAGCTTCTGATGCAAATGCAAAACAGTACAGCATGCCGTTTCCAACTTTCTAGCAGTGTGTTTTCTCACAGTGCATAACTGATCCTACTCTACCGTGCAGTCGACAAAAATCAAAAACAAACACGGCACATACATGAAATTAAAAATATAAAATGGCAATTTACCCATTGCACACTGTACTCAAGGCTGCCTTCTGACATGAAAATGATCAAAGTAGAAACATGTTAAACAATGAATCTATTAAAAAAAGAGGCTTATTAAAGTACACAAATAAGTCAAATGAGCTTGGACTACCCAGATCAAAATCTTTTAAGATGTGAAGTTAATATTTTTGTTAGATAATTTTTATTTGGATAGAAGTCCCTTATTTTTAAATTATACTTTCTAAATGAGAAAACATGATAAAACTGTTACACTAATGTACATGCATACTATGTTAAGATATGAACAGACAGATACATTCAATGTTTAAGAAATGAATCTATTTCCTAATTAACAAAATATATATATCTTTCTCAAAAGCTAGCAAATGCTTTGAAATGCTTTATTTCAGAAATTAAAAAACAAAAAGCACAATAGCTTATAACTCGATTCAAATACATGCAAACCTTTTCTAATGATGTGTACAATGCTTATATGAAATATATGCAAAGAAAAGGGACACAATTAATCATAATAGAGTTTTATTCAACCCAAATTGTACATACATTTTTGAACATGGTGGGTTGTCAAATCCATGTTCAGTTTCTAAACCAAGAGAAACCATACTTTGTAACATTTGATAGAGGTATTCACTGCTATAAAAGCTGAGGTGTCAATATTAAATAAAAACTTATAAGCAAAAATAGCTTTAGTAAAATTTCTAATTTGTTGAATTAAATTCATAAAATACCATTGATACTCATTGAAATGGGATTATTTTTCTGCATTAATAAGCTTATCCTGATGTGTCATTGGTGACTAAAGTAGAAATCTACCTAGAAATATAATCTTCGTGTAACATAAACAATAACAATACTAATAATAGCATTAAGGATGACAAAAAAAAAAAAATAATGATGAACAATTCAAACACTACACTAGATTTTATAATTATATATACAGAACCATACCAAGAAAAACAAAAGATAAGAATGCTATGGTGGCTTACATATATAGCAGAGTAATAAATACTACTTTCAATTATTAAATTATATCTCACTAATAGTCATATGGTATTCGTTTTCACCAGTTGAAGAATTTAAGAAATTTCAGTAGAAAGTCAGAAATTTAAAGTTAACCATAAGATCAGGTAAAATCTGGTAAAAAAAAAAAAAAAAAAAAAAAAATGGTTACCGAGACATTAGATTTATAAGTCCCCAAAAATTCATACACTGGTGTCCTTACAGACACATGGTCTAGTGGATTGAAGTAATCCAGTGACTTGACCCAAAGAGTTGTTAATTTAATACCTAGACACAGCAGAGGTGAACAAAGTGTTAAAGGGAAATAACTGAACCAGATATCTGGAAGCGGCATGGCACATGGAACTAGAACTATCCAGTGGCCGAAATAAAGGGGTCAGTTCGAAATTCCAATCACCTTAAAAAAGCCAGAGTGTACAGTGGCCAAAAAGTTGTGAATATGGCAACAAAGATAAGGACAACAGTCCAAAAATTGTAAATAATTACAATACTTCATCTCAGAAATATAAACAGGTAAAGTTAAGCACATTTCAAATTAAAGTAATAAGAATAGCAATAAATATTACAAATGCAGTGTTAGCATGGAGCCAATTGCTCCATAGATTTATGTCCCATATCATGTTCCATATAGTTATGAAAGTCCTGATATTTTATTTGAATTTTGAAGTCACCATCCAATAGACAAATCCCTAGTTGTCAAACTCAAAAAAGGAAAAACTCAAATAACCAGGCAATTTGGTAAATTAGTGAGTTTCATAACAGTTTCCAAACATTTTGTGTTATACAAGACATTTTATTTCTGCAGGTAATCTGCATAACATAGGGACTGGTATTGTGCAACAGGTAGATTTTGTTAAATTGTAAGCAAACTTTGTTACTGTGTACAGTACACTTCAGTATTAGCCTTTCTTCAGATCAAACAGTTCTAGTAAACAATATGTTTGGTGTGATTATAATGATAGTATCAAATTCCAGTCAAATCCATTAGATTCACTTACATGCTAATACCCTTGGGAAAGGGTATAAACCCTCCTATTCTCTCCCCAGCTATGGGTAAATAGCAGAACAGACTGGGTTCTATAGCAACTAGTCTACCACAGAAAGAAATGGCAACCTACAGTGGGGAAAAATCTGCCTCGTCAGTGATGTATCGAAAGATACATGGCTGTCTTAGTATGTATCATGCACGACACATAACTGACTGATCCTAAAAACAAATAATTTAAGCAAATAAACCAAATACATTTCTTACTTAGGAAGTGGAAACCTGGAAAAATATTTATTCAATTTGATATTAAAAAAAAATTAATTTTTGATAGTCTTGATTCCATCTAAAATCCCAGATTTTTTTTTCATGACAAAAGTTCAATGATAAAATTTTATTTTCTGTCAATTACTGATGAGTATATTTTATACTTCACAGCATTAATCAGATACAATCATAATTTAACTTGTTAAGTGTGAATGATATAAATTTATAGTTCTATGGCTCAACTGCAAAACATTTCTGCTGCAGTTAATTTAATTAAACTTAAAAGAATGACAATCTTTGTAAAAAAAAAAGCATATTGTAGTCAAACCTATTCTTTGTTACCTCATTAAAAGTAATACTTTCTACTGAACTGGTTTAGTTAACTAAACAAAGTAAGAAGTATTTTAGTCATCAGTTATCAATTTATAAATATAAATTTATATGATGTCATCAGTAATTGTGTGCAGTTAAAAACTGAGTAAGTGTTGAGTCAGACCATTTTGAGATTCTCATTAGCATTAGAGATAGCACATGACAGCTATTCCATTGAAATTTTGTTCAAATAATACTATAGAGAGAACAAAGCGAAAAATGTCAGTAGCATAAGTGTTATAATAGAACTCAATATTACTTCTAGTAAAAGATTCTTACTTCCCATATTTCCTTTATTATTAAAGAACCTGACATGAAAAATTATTTTGGTGCTGAAAAAAAGATTTGATTTAAAATGAAATGGTAATCCTATTTTAAAGGAGGCATAAACAATACTGACAGAAGTATAGAGGACTGCCACAGAGACATGATCCAAAACTTCTGGGAAGCATACAAAAGGGATGTTGAAAACCAGTAAATAAAAAAAAAAGATTAAAAAATTAAAAAAAAAAGAAAATTAAAAATAAAATAAAAAATAAATTCTAATGTTTGGTCAAATTTTTGCCACAATCTTTTCAGCATCTCCCTTTATACTCAGTAATCAACCAGCCAACTTTTAGCAAACCAAGCTGAGAGGCTGAAAAGAAAACAAAAATTTGGAAGAGAAACAATAACAAGACACCAGATGCTAATGATTTTGCACATATGTAAACATACTGAAAAAAAACTGGGCAAAAACATTATGTACACAAACAATCCCAAATCTGTCAGACTTGTAATTTGCTTTTCATCTTAAGGTTTTGATTTTATAGACAGCAAATGATAACAGAATAGAGAAAGGCTTTTAGTTTAGAGGGGTGGAAAATTTTGTTCATACCTGTGAGTACCTACAAATGAACTGAATCATTTGTCCATTTAACACCACTCCTTATTTATCTAAATAACAAGATTTAGAAGGGTAAAAATATTATCTGCAGAGTTTTTCTACTTTATATATTAGGAAAAGAGAGTCAAAATAACAAATAAGAGTCAAATGTAAAAATGTGTAAAGATAACAACAAAAGGATTTCTACAATGTTCAGTTGACAAACATTTTAACTAATTGTTTAATTGATCAAATTGTAAACTTAAATGGCAGTAAGGAAAAAAAAAATTCAAATATTGGTAAGTTATGTGTTGTAGCATACCAACAGACAATAAAGAGTATGTCCCCATTCACATAAGTACAGTAGTAAATACTGTATGTAGGTTTGCAGTTGGAGATTAATCTCCAGCTGTGCTGGTCAAACTCTCTGCCTCTGGGCAGAGAGGATTCCAAGATGAGGCTATGTCGAAGGGCAGTGTCTCATCTCGTGGAAACACCTACCTGGCCCAGTTTTATACAGGGTCTACAGAGAATTTTTGCCTATGAGCTCATATACCCCACATTAAATTCGACCTTGTGCCACATCTGACCATGTGGGGTGGTTGGTATCCTGCAGCTGGATATTCATTGTGGAATTCACTTGACTCACTTCTAACTGTTGACTACTTCTACATGCTGCTGGCGAATCTTATGTGTTGTTCTTGTCCTAAGTATTATTGTTCATTACCAACCTTCATGTGATTATTCTATTCAGTAATCTTCCCTAGGTTACAACATTATGAAACTTTTTTTTTTAAAGTTACCAATATTTGAAACTTTATTTTTTTTAGTTAATTTAAAAAATAAAAATAAAAAATAAAAAAATAAAATGAACATGCATTTTCACTTAATTACTTCCTTCCTGGTTAACCTGTACATTAAGAATCTAATTTCAATTGATTTAATAATCTTTATAAACACTTAAATAGCTAAACTGTATAATGTTATAACTTTCAATTATTTCATCAATGGAACAACACAATGTAATTGTTCATTTAAACCATTGCCATTATAAAGAGAAAGCTTAGGGTTCCACTTATCCAAGTATTTTTTTATGAATATTTTCATGGCAATTATTCTAATGAGCTTTCCACATGAATTTAAGTATCATATTAGAGTGTGGTGTAATGGAGGACAACTTGGAATGAAAAATTAGAGAGCCAAGTTCAAATTCCAGTCAGGTTTGTTACATTTACTTATCACAAATACACTTGAGAAAGATATGAATCCATCTCTTCTCCCTTCAGCTATGAGTTGAATAGCAAGACAGACTAGGCTCTATAGCCTTGGTTGGCAACCAGTCTACTGCTGGAAATCTTCTGCTTAGTCAGTCATGAATCAAAAGAGGCATTATCACCTAAGCATCTATCACATATGGCACTTGACTGACTAGATTGGCAAATAGGTCTTATTCTTTTACTATTGAAATAGCTAAATGTAACCAAAGTGCTATTATAATAGATTCTTTTCTTGCACTTTTTGCTTGTGGAATTCTTCCAGTTTCTTGCTTTGCTGTCACCTATGATCTTCAAAAATTTAAATGCAACATAAATCACCATCTTTTGTCTTCCTGAATCCTGTTCTCTTATTGTCATTTCTCCTCATGCTTTCTCATTTCTTTTCAGTAACCATATGCATCTTAGTAGTATTGTCTTACTGGAGTAAAATGATTAAAATAAAAAAAAAAAAAAAAAAAAAATAACTTGAATGTTTTTTGTTTATACAATGAAAATGAAAATCTTGACTATCTTAAGCTTTAAATTTTTATCCTTTTACTGAAACCACTGAAAATTTTGAAAATATCAAAGTTAACCACAGTAATTGAAATCATGAAAAAAAAAAAAAAAAAAAAAAATTATCGATAATTTTAGCTGCAAGTATGTCTATAGTATTGAATTTTGTTTGTATAGCTATTTTCAAAATTATCAATTACAATTACTTATTAACTTATAAAAATGCACATGTGTATGTGGGTGCATGTGCATTCATGCAAATGGTCAAACAAAATGAACAGATTAAAAGATTCACTATGTTAGATGTATTCTTTTGTACTGGCTTCTTTGCAAGCTGTTAATGGTTGTACTAGTACAAAGTCACAAATTGAAAAAAATTGATGACCATCTTAGATTATGCCCCACTCCCTCCCAGAAACTAACTAAAGTCAGCTCGGTATAGTTGCAATATCAACCACAGGTCGGCTCGATTAGTGTTCAAGTGACTGATCAGGTGTCTACAACAGGGATTAGCTAACCACCCCACCATAAGACAGACAGACATACACAGAAACAAGCAGCCAGCAATTATTATAAGAGATATGAAGTTCTATTTGGAATAATAGGTGACTTCAGATACAAACTCTTGAGAGAATCTAAAAGAGCATTCAATTCAATGTTCAAAATGGCCAACTTGGAATTTTCATTCTTATATATAACTTGTTTAAAAGACTACCCAAGATCATTAACCTCAATATTAACTAACTTCCTATTTATAGAGATTGTTTTACAATTATTACCAAACAAAAAGGAAACACTCTTATTAACCAAAAATTAAATTAGATTTAAAAATTTAAAGTTGATTTCACAAGGAGTGCTGAAAGGTTCTCGACCAACCAAGAGAATCAAAAAATAAAAAAAAATAAAAAATGAAAGTAGTTGTTTGGTTAGATTTTGGAAAACGAATCTAGCCAAGAACTTTTGAGCACTCTCATACTTGCAGTCTTTCTTTTATTATGTGCCATGTCCATTCATGACATGGGCAATCATGGCTCTCCACAACTTTCTATCCTTTATATCTCTAAGCAATGTCTGTCCTCTTACTACCGCTCTCCGCCATTCCATCATCCATTTATACAAGTTCATTAGATAGGTTACACTATTTCTATCAGATCCTCTTGTCTTCAAAATATTCAGTGAGTGTCAAATTCTCCAAGCCCTCTTTCCTTATTATGCATACTCGATATTCCAACTAAGTAAATGTGTCCTTTTCATTGACATTTTTCTTGAAAATGGAAACTTATTCTTACTAATCCCTAATTAGTATGAGTTTAGTTTTAAGTGATTTTTTAACAATTTTTTTTCTAAATTGCTTGAAATTTAGAAAAAAAAAATTTTAACTTAATTTTGTCAATGAAATGATTTTTTTTTTTTTAATTTATTTTAAAATTATTTCTATGGGAAAACGATAAAAATTTTTAAATATCAAGAAAAAAACTTCAGGAAAATCTATGACAAAGTGGAAAAAGTTTTTCATGTGACATTTCGTCCTTTAAGACTTCAGACTAAAGTGATGTTTACGTAAACAAATTTCATTTTAGTCCAATGAATTCCTAAAGAACAAAATGAGGAACAATTTTTTCCACTTACCAAAAAATTTTCTGTATAAAAAATATGTAATAAAGATATTTTTTAGATAAAATTATTATTTTCTCGCGTTATCTTTACATTTGTTTTCCTATTTCTATATTAAACTTATTTCCTTTTCAACTCTTGTAAGAAAAAAATGCAAAAAATCACATTAAGTTGCAAACTGAATTGGAAATTGCATAATGCTCTCAGGGCATTTTAACAGTATTGCTGTAACAAAACCCCCACTAATATATGCCAATTTTGCTAGATTACAATAACACAGACACAGAAATCATATCTTTATAATAATACAAATTTAAAACAAATTTTTTTAAATTATTTTTCTCTTAAATTTTGTCCAAATAATTCAATTTTTAACAATAAATCAATCCATGTCAAATTCATGAAATTTGAGTTCAGGATAACCACACAGTACTTCTAAACCCTTCAACTTGACAAGCCTTCTAGGTGAGCCAGAAAGGAGGACTTCAATGATTTGGAGGCCTCAGTCACTTATTAACTTTTACTTTTTTTTTTCCTCTCTACTAAACATTGTTACTCATCAATTACAATAATAAACATGGTGTATCTTATATATATTTGGGATCAAAGATAGATCAAATATGGATTGGAGTCTGACCAACGGAATGATAAAATAAAGAACAAATAGGAAACAATCTGCTGGAGAGTGCAAATTTTTCTTTAATAAAATTTCTTGAACATTCAGGCCAGCAGATAGCAGCTCAGATTGAGGAATTGGAAAGCCAAGTTTGAATTCTAGTCAAATCCATTACTTATGTGATAATACCCTCCTTGGGAAAGGTATGAATACTCTTCTCCTCCCAGCTATGGGTAAACAGCAGGACAGATCAGGTTCTATAGCCTTGGATGGTAACTGATCTACCGCAGAAAGAAATGATTACCTACTGCAGGAAAAATCTGCCTTGTCAGTCATGTATTGAAAGATACATGATCGCCTAAGCATGTATCACATATGGCATATAACTGACTGAGTGTTTAATAAATAAATGGAGCATCTACTCAAATACGAGTATCTTCTAAAAATAATATTTAAAGTGATAAAAACATTTATCAATCGAACTAATGTTTTATTTTTATTAAAGCTTCATCAGAGGCTATCCATATGGAGAAAAAGAAAGAAATTCTGGTATTTTTACTTGTGTTAATTTATTTTCATTGTTTAGCATAACATACAAGTTAAAAACCCACTGGAGATATATAATAAAGTTATTTAAAGTTACTTAATACACGTCTCTAAATAATTAGTTTTTTTATCTAATTATTTATTTATAGCATTAAATATAAAAAAATACAATAGTTCGATTTAATCATACCCCCCAAATTGACATGTAGTAGAGAATGTGGGTCCCATAGATTTAGCCGTGGGGAAGGGATGAGCCCCTAGGGCATGCACTACCAGAGTTCATATCAAAACTAAAAATTCTGTCTATAAACAAAATTCCAGCTGAAAGAAATACTGCTAAGTGCTTTAAAATACACAATGATAAACTATATCAAATTTACATTTTCAAATGCAACTGTAAATATAAAATATACATTGTAAATCATTTTTTCATCCAGGTTTTCATAAAAATTTAGAATGCTTTTACACCAGGAAATATACTGCTTTGTTTCTTTAATTTGTTTTTTGTCAGTCTTACAAAAATAGTAGCCACCTAGATTAGTCCTTTGTCAATGGTGTATGGAAAAAGCCTCACATGATGCATAAAAACCTAAGTTAATATCCAAAAGTCAGCCTTACTGTATTATAAAGTCAGTGACAAAACACAAAACTGAAAATCCAGAGTTCTGAAATTTATAATAAACTGTGATTAAATGTCAAAACATTCTCCATTTAGATGAAAATAGTTTTGGTAAAAATTCAAAAATATATTTTCATTTAGAGTGAAAATAAACAAATTAGACCTGTGGAAAAAGAATTGGGTATTGGCTTAAACTCGAAAATTCACTAAATATTTTATTTTTTTTAGATATTTAGCAGAAGAGACATCATCTAGTTTCAGTATTCAACAGATTTGTGAAGTTCAAAAGTGTTTTTAAAGTTATGTCTTTATTCTAATTTCTAAAAGAAGCCATTTTTACAGTATTACTCAGAATTGCAGTATATTCCTGTTTAGCATCCAAAGATTTTCAGATACCAAATTACTTTCCTTAGATTGTTTTACCTAGTCTTGTATTCTGAGCCCAAACAAAAATAAGATATAATTTAACTTCTATAACCAATGAGACTTAGAAATTGTAATTTTATGTAACCTCATATTCTGAACGTATGTTTCTTTTTAGGACTATCTTTTTTTCTTTTTTTAAATGTATCATTTGACTTGACATTAGAAAACTGAAATGAGGCATGTCCAGACTTGTGGAGAGAAAAAAAACAAAACAAAACAAAAAACACAGTATAAATATATCTAGTTTTTATTTCATGGGGATTAATTGCATTTCAGATGCTATTTTCCATTTCATTTCTGATGCAAGATTATGTTCAAAGGATGTAAGTCAGGTTTTTTTCCTTGTATTATTATTATTATTATTATTTTAATTATTTTTGTTTCACAAATTCTTATGACCATAAGACCTTAAATAGAAAAAATGCATTTAGAATACAAAGCTAGGTAAAACAAGCTAAGAGAGTGCTTGTTTGGTATGCATAAAAACATTTTAGATGCTCATAAGACACTAAATCTATAACTATCATAGAACAGTAATTAATGTATATGTGAGTAGTGTAATGGATTCTATTGTGGAAAATGGAATTAGCAAACAAGCATAAATTCTGGACTAGGTTGTTGTATTCACTTTCACACAGATGCCCTTAAAAACAAGAATCTGTATCTTCTTGCTACAAGTAGTAGTTAAATAGCAATGTAGACAGGATTCTCTAGCCTTGGATGGCAACCAGTCCAAGAGAAGAAAAACTGAATTCCAAACCATGAAGCAAGGCAACAGAAAACCAATACCATCTTTCCCAAAAATGCATAATAGAAATTCCCAGATAATAAAGAAACATTTGAGGAGAGTCATGATTGCCTACACTCCAAAGGAAAATAAAATGGCATAATAAAAAAAAAAAAAATAAATAAATGTAGAATGATAGCAAAGTAGCTTTTCAGGACATTACTAACAAATACTTTACTAATATGACTTTGCACTAGAGTTTAAATTACTATTATTATTTTTTTTATTTATTTTTTTTATACAATGATGTTCACTCTATACATGGCCCAAGGGACACTTGAGGTAGAGGGTTACAGAGTAAAAAGCACAGCTTAGATAAGTGTGTTTGGTAGAAAACTAGAGAGTGAAATTGTCACATCAACAGGAGATGTATGCACCAATAATCTGGATCAAATCATCCAAAGATACAGCTTTGGTACACTTCATTATGGCATCAAGAGACACACCTGATAAGATAGCCTCCTTCATAGTTAATCAATGTTTCAGATCCCCAACTATCAAGCAGATATCAAAATCCAGAAAACATACCTCCACCACCCTTAATGAAGGGACAAATAATCCAGGAAAGAAGATACAAGCGTGTTATCCCAAATGTACATGTCTCGTCTATGCAGAAATCAAGGCAGCAGAACTCCTTAAGTCAGAAACATCATACTGATCTGAGACCCCAGTTACAGAGACAAGTTTGCTCATATATGGTGGTGGGGGATATATAAGGAGGATGACAATGAATGGGAATATCTATAATTATACTATTTACCTTATAAATTAATCCCAACATTTTTTTACCTGTATTTATAACAAATATGCAACTACATAGCATATTTATCAGTTTTTTTTTTTTTATCGTTTCACCCCAAGTAAGGTGATAGTTCTACTAAGAAAGATGCCATTGGTTATAAAGAGTGAAAAGGAATGAGAAGACTTTTGTGGGGAGAAAGGACAATAAAAAGAACAGGTTCAGGAAGAGAGAAGATAAAGATTTAAATTTTGAAGATCATATGTGACAAGGAAGCAAGAAACCAGAAGAGTTCCACAATGAAAAAGTGCAAGAAAAGACATTATTAGAATAGAACTTACAGTTACATATAGCTATTTCAACATTTAATGATGAGACCTAGTCGCCAATCTTGTATGTTTCATGTGGTCAAGAAAGGATTCATTAGAACAATTGCTAACAAAATATTTAAAAAAAAAAAAAAAAAAAAAAAAAGTGGGCGGAAGCCACATCATGGTGATGGGAACATGACAGAAGTCAAGATGCCAGGTTATTATTAACAGTTACAAAAAGTTTGTAATAATATTCACAATTTAATCATTAAAATTTCAGAAGTATGTAAAAAAGTCACACAAAATAAGGATTGGTATAAATCAAAATGACAGTTTCCAAGAAAAAGATATCCAAAATAGAATGTAAGTTAAGATTAAAAATTTGCAGACATTGTACAAAACAGATTTTCTCTATGCCGTGTCCCTTCAGGATATGAACAATCATGGCTTTTCATAAATTCCTATCATTTGTAAGGTTTGTCTTTT
Source organism: Acanthosepion pharaonis (assembly GCA_903632075.3). Lineage (NCBI taxonomy): Eukaryota > Metazoa > Mollusca > Cephalopoda > Sepiida > Sepiidae > Acanthosepion > Acanthosepion pharaonis. Next base: position 142,633 of record CAHIKZ030001740.1, on the reverse strand, counting down.
TGTTATCTCTACCAATCCCTGTTCTGCTATTCATTTACACAAGATCCTTAGGGAGGCTAATCACTGCTTTCATCTGTCTCTTCTGCCTTCAGTATATCCCGTGAGTGCTATCATGAGTGTATAAAAGAAAGCTTTCAACCAATCACTATTGGTTTAAGTAAATTCAAAATCATTTGAGTTTGTATCCTCTGAAAACCAGTAAAACAATCTGTTGCAAAATTATTATTTTGCAACAGATAGTAGTCAGTCAACAAAAAAAAAAAAAAAAAAATAATAGGTTGTCTACAGTACACAGCTATGCCAAACAACTCCCTTTTAACAAGAGTTGTGTGGCCAGAGATCAAGATTAATGATAAGTGAATCTATATGGAACCTTCTTAAAGGTAATACACTTATATTTCCTTTTCTCCTGTAAATTATGACATTTATTATAATGTATGAACTTTCGATATTAGATACGTCAGATTCTATGAACATTTTCAGTAAAACTGTTTACTATAAATTTTTTATTGTAAAAATACAAGTAAAATTGCAGTTTTTCTATAAGTATTAATTTATTTACTATATTAATTGTGACTATGACATTACCAACATTCAGTTATGTGCCATGTGTGATACATGCTTAGGCGATCATGTATCTTTCAATACATGACTGACTAGGCAGATCCCATCCCCACCACCACTACCACAGTAGGTTGCCATTTTTTTCTGCGGTAGACCAGTTGCCATCCAAGGCTATAAAACCTGGTCTGTTCTGCTATTTACCCATAGCTGGGGGGGGGGGGAGAAGAAGAGGATTCATACCTTTCCCAAGGGTATTATCATGTAAGTGAATGCAACTGGAATTTGAACTCGGCTCTCCAATTCCTCAATCCGAGCCAATAACCATTACTCCACCATGTATCCATTACCAACATACAGTCATGTGCCATGCGTGATACATGCTTAGGTGATCATGTATCTTTCAATACATGACTGACGAGGCAGATTTTTTTTTCTCACAGTAAGTAGGTTGCCATTTCTTTCTGCATAAAAATACAAGTAAAATTGCAGTTTTATTATAATTATTAATTTATTTACTATATTAATTGTGACTATGACATTGCTATGTTCAAATTTAAGATCTTGATGATTTTGAGGTTTTTTTTTTTTAGTTTTTTTATTTTTGGTAAGAGGATTGGTCATTAAATAAAACCACAGGCTTTTTTTAAGTTACTGTTAACAGATGAACACCAATGTACCTATCATTTCCTCATGTTTTTTCAGAACTTGATTGAAAAGAACCTAATTGAGTAGATGACTAATCTGACTTAATTCAGAATTGAAAACTTCTTTTATTGATGTTGGTTCCAGCCAACTTATTCAATCTAATCAGATTGAATATTCTTAATCCTAAATTAGTATTTTTTTTAATCATTTCACTCCAAGCAAGGTAATGAAGACGCAAAGGGTTACAGAGTGTGAAAGAATGAGAAAAAGTAAAACATTACTAAAGAGAGAGAACAATAAAAGAACAGGAATTAACCTTTAACACATTGCATTATTCACTACTTTACTTTCCACTGCATTGTTTTACAAGGCTCCTCTACTGCACTACTTAATTTCAGTAATAGTCATTTTCTGTTAACATAGCAGGATATGACAACTGCAAAATTTAAATACACTATCATTCATTCATCTTAGTCACTTACAGCAGCAGAATAAAATTTTTGCTTTTCAAACGAGATCATCTCTGGAATGTTAAAAGTTAAGATAGTGATTGATATTGTATTTAAATTTTTGAAGATCAAAATTGACTGAAAATCCAGAAAAGAGTTCCACAAGCAAGAAGTGCATGAGAAGAAATTGTTAGCATAGAACTCAGTTCTAGCAATTTTAACTGTAAAATGATGAGACCTAGCTGCCAACCCAATACTGCACATAAATTCATAAATATACCAAAAAGGAAAGCTCATCAGAATAATTACCATGAAAATATTTATAGAAAAGGCAAAGTGAAGCTATGTTACAGTAGAGGTCAAAATGAAGCCAAGATGCCAGGACAAGATCGATAACATTGCAGTTTCTTCTTTGAATTTCATCAAGAATCTCTCAGAAGTACCAAGTGGCAGTAATATTCAAAAATTGTATTTAAAATAAATTTAAAATATTCGATTGTATTTTTGTAGAGGATAAAAATAAGAGTAGCCAACTCTGCCAAGTTACAGTGCATAAAAATTTTTTTTTAATTCCTGTAGTTAAGCAATTCAAAATGATTTAACAAAGGACAATGATTGAATGAGCTCAATAAGGGAGCGTTAGCAACCCTGGTACGAGGGGGGGTGCTGAAAAGACACTTCCTTAAAATCTGACCAAACATCAGAATTTTTAAAATCCCATTTTGTTTAGTTGAGGGCAATATCTTCTCAGCACCCCCCCACCTTCGTCATTGAACGTCAACATTTAAAAGTTCACACCCACACACTATACATACATACGGGGAAAAAAATATATATAAATTTATATTAGATACCAGAAAAAAAAAAAAAAGAAAGAAAGAAAGAAAAGGGAAGAAAGAGAAAAAATTAAATTTAAAATTTCAACGTAATGTCCACTTTGCGTGCATGGAAATATCACTTTTTCGATTAAAGCCCTAAGAGCAAAAAACGCATCACATTTTTCCCCCTTTTTAGTCATTTTACTCATTAAGTTTCCTAAGGTCCTCTAAAAGTTTCAATGTGAAGTTGTGAGTTAGTTTTTTAAAAAAAGCTCGTACTTTTTCATTAACCCAGCTATTCAAATTGACAACATTCACTTGTTTTTATCCCAAGCAATGAGAAGTAAAAAGAGGGGAACATGATGACCTGCCCCATTGATTAAGAAAGCTAATGTGAATATTGTATCAAGAGTAGTGGAACCTTTAAGTTTACTACTTAAAAATATAAACACTAACACGCTATCATTGTCATATCCCTCTACGAGACCTTAAAAAGAAATGAGTTGAATGAAATTGAAAGGTACTTCTTATATTTGTTATGCAAAGCCTCACTGTGGATCGAAAAACAAGCATATACATTTTCACTTTTCTTTTCATTCAGTTTAGTTGATAACCTCATATTGTTTCTACGGTATTGAAAAAGCCGATATTTTTTCTCCAAAATTGAAATAACCAAATGAATCTCCCCACTCCACAATGCAATATAAATATTGTTTTGTTTTTTTGTTTTTTTATATATTTTAATTTTATAAATACTTTAGCCAGATAATCTTTTTGAACAACAAATGCTACCAAATGAACAGTGTAAGAAAGAAAGAAAAAAAAAAAAAACAGATTCCTTTGGTTTTATTTTTTGTAACATTTATTTTAAAAAAATGGTGTTTAATAAAGTAAAGACTAGAGAGGACAAACTATGAGAACCAAGGATTGCAGAAAACAGAAGTGGAGGTGAATTTCCTTGGGTAAAAAACTAAAAGAATTATTTACGGACTTGACAGTAAAAACAGAATAAGATTACGTCCTAGAATCAGTTACTGTTTAAAAGTGTACGCTCTGTTGTTATACACCACACAATATTTTTTTTATTTTTTTTTTTTTTTTTACATTGTTTTGACTTTGAATGTGTATTATTATTATTATTATTATTATTATTCAATAACAGTATAACAATTTAAACATTTCCATTTAAATTGCTTTTTTTAGAATTACATTTAACAACTGACATCAAAACACATGAAAATGGGCAATATTCCAATTCGATACCAATTAGTAGGCTAATAATGAAACAGAATTATATTATTTTTCTCCTCCTGTGTTGACCGTTTAAAAAGACGTTCAGCATGAAAAAAGATAAACATAACAAAATTATACACTTACAAAACAAATCTATAGAAAATGTACAATACTTGGCTGATTGGTTTTTTTTGTACAAAGCACATTTCGATTTACTTGTATGAATGAGCATACAACTAGTAGTCTGTAACTTTGTATAATAAGACTTTGGGTACTCCGTCCCTACTTTTTAGGGTAAGGGATGTTCACTAATCAGATAAATAAAGCGAGGATTTTTTTTTTTCGTTCTTTATCTTTTTCAACAAATTAAGGAAAGAAAAGGGATACTGACACATTGTAATCATTGTATGTATTCCTGTTGACTGAGTATTGAGCAAGGATTTATTGCATCTTGGAAATATTATTTAAACAAAAAAGACATAGCGTTACCTGAATTAACTTATATTCATTGGCTATGAGAGTAGTAGATGAAATTGAAATGGAAACAATACTAGTTTTTACTTAAAACATGTGAAACACTTCTTAATCAGTGTCAGTGGGAAAGTAGTTTTTTGTTTTTGTTTAAATTTGACTCAATTTGAGGTATCTCTGTAGGTTTTGTTGTGTATTGATCCAATCAAGATTAATTTGAATGTCACATCCTGTTTCTAGAAATGAATCAGATTGTCACTGTGATGACTAAGAAAGAGACAAACTGAAAAATAATTGGGATCTAAAGCTATCTTTGATTAATTTCTTGTTTCTGTCCAAAAATCTTTTCTTCAATTGATTTGATACGTTTGTTTTTTTTTGTGTTTTTTTTTTTTTTTTTTGCACAAAAAAATTAAAATTGAACTCTCCCAGATAAGTCAAGCAAGCAAGCACAGTTGTCTTTTAGCTTTAGGCAGCTTCAGACGAATTTTAGAAACGGTACGAAGGCACAACCAAATGGAAATCTTGGCGAAGTGAATATTTCGTTATAATTTTTTTTTTAAAATGTACCGTATATAAGTTTTTTTTCCTCTCATTTCATAAGCCATTTATTTGAGATTAGACTTGTTTTTAATTCATTTCATTTTTAACCAAGTACTACATTATTTTTTTTTAATTAGAATCAATGAAGGAGAAGAGATCATCCAAAATTTTCTAGAAAAACATTTGTCTCAATTCGCAATGTAACAATACAATAAGCTCTGGTAACACTAGTAAAAAAAAGGAAGAAGAAAAAAAGTACTATCTGCCTGCGCTACATGTTTTTTTTTAAATCGTATATAGCAGATGGTAAATAAATGCGAAACACGACTTTTTCTTTATCCTTACAAAAATTTGTTGTCATTCAATAGGGTGTCTTCTTAACCAATGTTTGTTTGCTTCATTCCAACAACGAAGAGAAAAAAGATACTTTGAATAACTTAAGACTTCAGAATATGGATTTTTATCTTTTTACTACAGCAGAGTCCTCATACGTTTCTCTTTGTCTTTAAAAGCAAAAAGAATAATAATAATAAATAAATAAATAAGGTTGCCAAATTCCTTTAAACAAGACTCACTAGAATAACCAACCAAGCGTAAAAAAAGACAAATTCAAATTAAGATGAGCAAAAAAGGGGGCAACAGAAATGTTTTCATCTACACTCATACAAAGAAATTTCATTTAAAAAGGTTTATGAATTGTTGTTCAAATGACACGCTTGAATTGTTCAGAGAATTTTCAATAATGACCAAACGAAAACGAAATACTATTTCAGGTCTACTACCTTTATTGTTTGATTTTTGATATTTAAATTTTAACGAAAACTCCTCATTCATTTTATAATTAAATAAAATAAGTCAAGAAATTAAAGAAAATAGTAAAAATAAAAACAAGACAAATACCCGGACAAATTTTTAAGAATAGCTATTATTCACAATACATACACTGACAATCAAATCAGGTTTGATATTGTTTGTATGCGAGATATTACAGATGAAAATATGTTTTTCTTTTTCTAAAAATGCAAGAAAATGATTTCTCTGAAAATGGAGACAGAGTCAAGAGGATTATAGCATGTGGGGGTGGATTTTTAACGAATGTCATGTTGACCATTTGTGGTGATTTCATCTGGATTGGGAAGATAATCTTTTTTTTCTAAGACGATTTAATTTGGTGTAAGTGGTGTGGGGGGATACAATTTCTTTGAATTATCAACATTTTGCGAGAATGAAGATAAAAAAAAAAAAAAAAAAAAAAAAAAAACTCCCAGTCACTTTTGGTGGCGGTAGTTTAGAAAACGAAAGTCCTAAAATTTAAAAACTACTTTTCAATAAAACAATAAAATAATATCGCATTTTTTTTTTTTTTTTTAAATTTTACTTCAAGAATTTATTTATCTCTAACGATTAATAATTCATTAACACGATGAGGTGATATTTGAATAAACACACACACACACATATATATATATATATATATATATAATGGAAATGGAATTGATGCCAACGAGCGATAATTGAACGATATGCTTTGATTTCTTGGAGAAAATATCGGACACGAATTTAAGCAGTCAAACAAAATGTAGAATTGAAATGCCATCCTATTTTAAATGTACAAGGTAACAAGGTGAATGTTAATAATTTGTTAAAAGACAAGAAAATCCATGGATCTTACCAAAACGAAGAGAAAAAGAATTCAATATTCATTCATTTGTAGTAAAATTTTTACAACGACTACAACATATTTTTGTTGAGCAAAAGTAAAAATTAAAATGATAGATAATGAAAGAAGCAAAACCTTTGATTATGTTTTCGCAAATACTCTCTCTCTCTAGTATTTAAATTTAATAAAAAAATATTTTATTTAATTTATTTGGGTATTTTCTCTACTGACATGAAAGTGAAAATCTGAAAGCCAATTGACAAAAGAAAAATACAGGTGGTTATCAAATGAAAATGCCATATCTTTTTTTCCGAAGCTCAGGGGGGAAAAATGAAAATTCTATATATTAGGCGACAAAAATGAAATATTAAAGCATGTACTGGTTTTAAGTGGGGGGAGTGAAAAACTGGGGGATCGATTTGTAATAGATTTTGTATAATAAAGAAACTGATCTCCCGATGATAAGCAATCACTTACCGCACAAAATCTAGGCTCATATCTTCTTTTCTTAGTTAGTAGTAGACGTGAAATTTATAGAGTGAAAGAAAGAAAAAAAACCTCAATATTATTATTCAATTATCTTTAATGTCAAACTCAAAGACTATATATTTTTCAAGGAGAAAATTTGATCTCCAAGAAAAAAAAAATACCTTTTATAATTATAATCATTTATTTTTATTAATATTTTAGGGGTTAAAAATAAAGAAAATAGAGCTAAAAAAGTAAAAATGAAATTGAAATGCGATAACAAATAGAATCAAATATCGTATCCCTTACCTCAGTAGGGTAAATCTGAAGGTGGCACAACAAAAAGGATAAAAAAAAAATCCCTTTATTTTTTTTTCTATCTTTCCGAAATGAAAGATTCTTTTCGCTCAGGAAGGTCTTCTATCCGGCTGAATAAGAGCAGGCAGTCCAACTGGTATGAAGGAAGAGAGACTCGCGAACAGTAGCAGACTATCTACTCTGGCTCATAGCAGGTGCGCTTCGCTTGGCCAATCGTCACACTCGTTTTACAAAACGTTCAACGTTTACTGCTGAAACGTTTACTACGGAAGGCCAACAATGCTTCAATGTTAGAGCTATGGATCATCATCGACGCCATAATGTATGTATTTACAGTAATCATTTTTTTTTTTGAAGACGAGTCATGATTAATATTTATTCTGCATTTCTACTTGATTTAAAACATAACATTAAGATATTTTTTTTATTTGTAAGCCTTTTCAAAAGCATCTAAACATACTCTTTTTGACCTAACACATTTTTACTTTTAAAACAATGGTGAGATTTTGTTAATACAGTGTTTCTCAGAGATCTTGGTCTTATACCATGCCATGTGATCCCAGGTTTATTCAATTCCTTCCCTATTTTGAATTGTCAGCTAGTAATATTTTTTAATCATTCTACTCATGACTTATACATGTAATAAATTCTTCCCAGTTACTCCTCAGGCTGAAATTCTTCCCCTCAGATTTGAAATTCCTCCCCAGGGAGCCATCTGTTCAAGAGGGTTTTCATATTCACACTATACTCATTTCTTATTGGCTTCCAAGCCCAAACCAAGTAAATAAAGAAAGGAGATGGTTTATATTGAGATTCAAGTAGACTGAAAAATCTTTTAACTACAAACATCAAAGGTGTCTTTGCTAGTAGAGTGATTCTTCTTCTTTTAAATGCCAAGAACATAGGGGATCATGGCTGTCAACAACTTAGTAACTTACTTTTATAATTTTTTAACTATTACCATTTCTGTAAAAACACTTGATTCTATTGGTGAAGTTGAATTAAAAAAAATAAAAACTTGTAATTCCAATTGATAATTTATTGTTAAAACAGATATATTTTAGAAAGCTTTTACAATCAAATTAAAAAAAATAAATTCAATCAAATTGAGTTTGTAAGACATGTATAAGCTGAAAGTGTGACAATTGCTTAAAGAAAGAAAGATTGATTTTTTTTTGTTAATTTGAATTTATAATGTATACAATGTAGCTTAGTCCCTGTATCATTTATTTATCAAGAGTGATCAAGGATTGTAAAAGCTTTCCAAAATATATCTGTTTTAACAATAAATTTAAAAAAAAATTTTTTTATTACCATTTCTCTTTGTCCCTGTTCTACAATCCATTCACACAAACTCATGAAGTATGTTACTTGCTGCTTCCTCTTGATTATTTTGCCTTTAATATATCCTGTGAGTTTCAAATACTCTAGACCCTCTTTCCTCATTAACAAATCCCAGAAATTTCAATTGTCCCTTTCTGATTATAAGTATAAGTTTCTTTGTTTTTACTATTTTCCTTAAGACATCTTCATTGTTCACATATCTTACTCTGTCCATGGTATTCTTAGAATATGTTCATAGCATAACATCTCACTCACTTCAAGTCTCTTGTTCAGTTGGGAAGAAATTGTTCAGTATTCACAAACATATGCTTTGGTTTGGTTTGGTTTGGTTTGTTTTGTTTTTGCTGACAAAATTTTTATTGTTTGTAATATTTGTTTTCAAAAATTCATTTCTGGTAATTTTTTTTCCTTCAAAAATCTATTTTTGGTAATATTTTTTTCTACAACAAATCTATTTCTGTTAAAAAATTTTTTCTTCAAAAATCTATTTCTGGTAATAATTTTCTTTCAAATATGTATCGCTGGTAATATTTTTACTTTTTTTAAAAAAAAATATAAAGCTGGTAATACTTTTTTTACAAAGTATTTCTGGTATTAAAACCTATTTTTACACTTTCATAGTGTTTTGACCTCAGTTTGGGGGTTAACTATTTGCACATAGCTGAGACCCTAGCAGGTGCTATCACCCTAGATCAGAGTGAACCTGGGAACACCAGCAATTAAGAGGTGGTTCCATGCTTCTCAAAACCTTCTGATCAGACCAGCAATAAAATTATTGTCATCATTAAATAACCTATTGAGGTTGATATGCCGTAAAACAAACCAAACCAAGACAAAAACCAAAAAATATGTTTGAGCTTTAAATAACCCAGAAATGGTAGATAATCCATAAAAATCAAAATTAATCAATTAATCAATCATATGTTTTAATACTTTGCTTAGTTTCTGCAAGGTATCTTTCATCATTTCTAAGTGTCTTTGAATTTTGGGGTCACATTTTCTATCAGCTATTAGTAAACAACTCAGTTAAATTTCTATACCTGTTTGATTTGGTAAGCAAGCAATTCAACAACATAAAACATGGTATGACATTATATATTTATCAATCACATATTCTTATCTCCACCATTTGAGATAATGAGCTAATCTTTTTAATGGAGATGACAATAAGTAAACTTCCCTGTGTCAACAACATAACAATGGAATATCTCATTAATACATAGGGAGACTAGGCTGCTAATACATTACTTTATAAATACATCAAATAAACACCCCCTCCCTTTTCCCTGGAGATGTCATGAAGGCATATTACTCAGCATGGCACCCCAACAAACTAAAAAGTCATAGGAAATATTCACATTCATGTCTATAAATGTTTTTGCAAATATATTAATAAAAACAATACTATTCAAACCAGAATTCTCACCTTGGTTGTTACAATCACAACATTTTGTTTGTTGTGCTTGTTATATGTTATGGAAGCATAAGAGAACAAACAAAACAAGAAGTACTACCAGTGAGGTGAAAGGAAAAGAAAACAAGAATTGTTAATATAAAATTCTTTATGTTGTCAATAGAGAGTGTTAATCAACGTGAAGTTGTTCCCCTTGTACCTTCTCCATGAGTGAGGTATGATTGAGGCGGAAATGCGGGGGTAGGGACAGTTGGTTACCACCACGTGGTGTTGGAAGGTTGCTAAATAAATTCTTTCTCCACACACAGGTCTTGTTGGAGTCATTTATTTAATTCAAATTGGTAGCAGAGCGTAGTTCCAGAGGATGTTAGCAGAATGTCTCTTTGTGAGTAAGGGAAGCAATTTGGAGAAAGGGTAGTGCTGGTAGGGCCTGGAGTTGATACATGTGTTGGGTCGGTTGACCAAGATCACTGTTGGTGATGTTGAGAGCTTGCTAGTGGCAGATTCATTGAGGCTTGTCTGTTCACCACAATTCTGTTTCAGTCATTATGAGCAGCATTCTTAAAAGCAAATACGTTAGCTAAGAGACTCATCTTTCTTTTATGTTTTTTGGGCGGTAACATTCGTGATTGTTTTTTTTATATTGTTATATTGTCTTTTATATTTTTACAGGATTTGTTTATGAGCCAAATGTGTTGCCTGTTGAAAATGTGATTTTTTTTTATTTTTGGTTTTGCTTTCTTAGCATTAGCATCCAGCCAACATGTACAATGAGTCAGAACAAGATCTAATTTGAAGCAGAGTTTAAATTACTCTCTGGATTTCTTCAGATGTCTGTCATTATAATCAGTAATATTCTCAAAATTTCAAACCAAACCATTCATTCATTCCATAGGGGAAGCTTGTTCTCATTCCACTTTCCATGCTTAGCGGGTATTCTATATTGCTTAATATTTACCAGTTTTATTCGCCTTTGTGTCACTTCTTCAGTTAACTTTTCGGCATTGCCAGACATGGGGATTAAACTCCCAACTGACCATGAAACTGATGTTTTAAATAAGACATTAATCTAGTAGTAAAAAAAATCAACATAAACTAATAAAAACATCATTAAAAACTGACTTAAAAAATAAATCAGTATATGTGTGTGTGTGTGTGATAAAAATATAGTTTTAAGGTATGCTATATTTATGGGTAAAAATGCACAATATCAGAGACAGAGTGTATGTAAATATAAAATTTAAAAAATGAATATATATATATATATATATATATATATATATATATATGAAGAAAAATATACTGAAAAAACAAACAAAAATCCTAATATGTGGACGTTTCGGTCTAATATATATGGTCATCTTCAGGACATATTCATAAAACATGATTAACATAGACCATATACAATTCAACATGAAAAAGACATTAAACATTAAAACAGCATAATTGCATATTAAGATTTTTGTTTGTTTTTTCAGTATATTTTTCTTCATACTGTCGGATCTATATCCATATATTTGCTTACATATATATATATAATATATATATATATATATATATATATATAACTAAATTAAAAAACCTCCAACATAATCATCAGCAATGACACAAGAAAAAAATAAAAACTTCAACAAACAAATATTCTCTATGAATTCACTTGACCACTTGAAGAATCTCTCTCTAGCAATAGCAATTCAAATAACACATACCTTGGTTTCATATAATCAATTGATTAAATCACATATCACCAATCAAGATAAAAAGAAATCTTTACCAATAACACAAAGGTGCTATATCACCTAAACTGTAAAAAATGACTACAAATACTGACAGGGGCAGCTAAAGGGTCTCACATCCCAACCTGAAACTATGAGCATGTGGGACACTCTACTACATCTCAGTTTTCATAAGGTAGTATTTATATAAAATATAAATTTTATTGTAACCTAATTATGTAAAATAATCAGCATCATTATACACATACAAAAAAAATTTTAATTCTTTCTAAAATACTGAGGGGTCACTAAATTGTAGAAGCTTTTCCATTTATGATTAATAAATATAGTTTTTATTTAATAGCAATATCACCTACCAGATACAAATTAATACAGAATTTTAAAAAGATTTTAATTTTATAAATTATTCTAATTAAAATTTAAGAAAATGAATATAATTCTTGTAAAAATTCATTATTCATTGAGAAAATTTTTTAAAGACAATAGTGTCCATAATAATTCATATAAGTAATTAAAATTTTTCTAATTAAATAATGTCTTAGTTTTATTTAGATACTTTCATTGATTCACTAAAAATGTGTAGACCATAAAATCCAGTAGAGGTACCTCCAGCAAAGCATTTTGCTTATTGGCAATATTAAATTTAATCTAATTAGCTTGAAATTAAAACTAAAATAAAAGATTCACGAAAGATTTTTCTTTTTTAAAAATTCATTTTAAATCTTCAGTATTGTGAATCTGTGGAGGTACCTAGTAGGTACTTCCACTGATTCACTAAAAAATGAGAATACCAGGATGAAAAATGCACCAATCTTAATAAAAGAAAGTTTAATTGTCAAAATCTTTATGTTATTATTAAGCAGAAAAACCAAAGGATTTTTTGATTATTAAATTACATTTTTTGATCTTTTTTTAGAACATACAAAATTTTGCTTAAAAATCTTGTTTCTCTTGCATCAGCAGGGTTGAGGGGGGGAGATTAGTATAGGAAATTTTAGCATCATTTTTATGATGAAAAACTCATTGATCTGGAAATTCTTCAAATAATTTTAATGAAACTTTATGCAAATGAATGAAATTATTTTAGAAATGTTTCTTTTTTAGAAAATCTTGGTAAAAGATTTTTTCATCTGTTATGAAATTTTTGAGAAATTAATTTTTACACTTCTTAATGTTTATATTAGTTAAAAACGACTACTTGTAGAATTTAAATCATCAATATTTTTTGTAAAACAGGACCCGCAGTTACCAAAAATCTGCTCTAAATTGTAAAACAAAAAATGCAATCAAAGTATTTTGCTTTTGGAAATATTAAATTTACTCTATTAGCTTAAAATTACAACTAAAATAAAAGATTCAAGAAAGGTTTTTCATTTTTAAAAATTTAGAATTCCAAAACGTTTTTTTTAATGAAACTTAATTAAAAAATAAATAACGTCTAAGCAATCCTAATTCAAAAGTAAATGAATATTGTATTTATGAGGTTTGATTAAAAAAAATTAAAATGCAATATTTATTCATGAGATAATCATCATTATTAATTTATATACCATATCTAATAATAAAAATATTATTAGATAATTAATTATTTTAAAAATTATTAATAATTATAGAAAATTTTAATATAAAAATATAATTTTTTTTTTTTATTGTTTAATGTATTTTGATTGTGGTGAGTTTTTGTCCATTTTTCAACTTTCAATAGCACCCTTTTTTTTTCTAACGTCCAAACCAAAAAAGATTAAAAAAAGAAAAACAATGCAGCCTCTATTCCAAAATTCTGTCATAACACTGTAAGTACTATTTTCATTGAGTGGGTAAGTGGAGCTTATGTTGTCAAGGTCCCTAGTTGTATCGTTTTAAGACAAAGTTTTAGGTCAAAGAGCAAGACAGACAGCTGCCATAATAAAACCAAAAAAAAATGGAAAAAAAACAAATTCATGTATTTGTTTTGGTTTGTTTTGTTTTACGGTATATCAATCTCACTGGGTCATTTAATGCCGACAACTTTTTTTTCCTGGTAATATTTTTGTTTTGTGAAAAATCTATTTCTGTTAATATTTTTTCCTCAAAAATGTATAGCTGGTAATATTATTTTTTCAAAAATGTATAGCTGGTAATATTTTTTGGTAATTTTTTACAAATTATTTCTGGTATTAAAACCTATTTTTACACTTTTATAATGCTTTTTACCTCAGTTTCAGGGTTAACTATTTGCCCATAGCTGGGACCCTAACAAGTGCTACCATCCTGGGTCAGGGTGGACCTGGGAACACCAGGAATTAAGGGGTGGTTCCATGCTTCTCAAAACCTCCTTGCTGTTGGACGTAGTTTATCATCTTACCCAGGACACGGATGTAGTTTATCGTCATACTCAATACACTCATCTATTTAGACAAAAAATAAGAGCCCAGAATGACATCAAAATCTGCAAAAATTTTTCATCCTTTAATGAATCAGTTGTTTATGTTTGGATATGAAACTATGTGTAGATATGAAAAAACTTTGAAATATTTATGACAGGAGAAATTTTGCTTGAAAGCATGACATTGGCTTTGCCTTACCATCTGTTCCTTCATGGCCAAGGCACAAGGCCCACTGGGCTAAACAGTGGCTGCCTCTGCCCTGAGGGATGCAAGTTTGATTGCCACCAAAGGGTGCACATTTTTTTAATAAGATTTCTTGAATATTCAGCCTGGGAGGTGAAAATAAATAAATATACTGTTTAATAAATAAACTGGGTACCTAATCAAATATGAGTATCCACTAAAAATAACATTTAAAGTGATACAAATATAATATATAATATAATAAATAAATAAAGACAAAAGGAAAACTCAGCCAATGCATTTCATCCTCTGATAGACTTTATGATGGCAAATGTAAGGATTTTATTTTGCAGCAGGTATTTTTAAACAAAAGTAAAAATGTTAATTTTTCAAAATTTTTAGATTTAAGAGATGCTCATGAATATTCATTAGGTTAACTAAAAAGTCTGGGTAAATTATAAATTGTTTATAAGCAGTAAATTCGACCTTGTCTACCGAAAGGTTCTTTGTGGCCGAGCGGTCAAGGCACGTCAGCGTAAATGACGGTTCCGTATAGGATGCAGGTTCGAATCCTGTCAAAGAACGAATATTTTCTATGAAAATTTCTCGGACATTCAGGCCGGTAAATGTTATTTAATACTGTTTATCATAAACAGAGCATTTGCTTAAATACTTGTATCTATAAATAACAACGTTAAACATAAAAATGTCTATATATATATATATATATATATATATATATATATATATATAAAGAAATATAGTCTTAAGGAGTGCTATATTTATGGGATAAAGTGCTCAATATCAGAGATAGAGCGTGTGAATATAAAAAATGAACATAGAAGTCAACACTTAGAGGCGACAGTCTGTTTCATGCTATATGCAATCGTCCAAGTAAATAAATAGGCAAACCAATCCCAAATTAAAAAACTGTTCCCGCCAAAAAATAATAGTTAGAATGAACTACAACAACCAAACAAAACTGTTAAATACGTGATATAAACAAAATTTTTTTACTACGTTAATAAATAAATAAATAAAATAAGAAACAAAAAAAAAAAATAAATAAATAAAAAAAATAAAATAAAAAAAATAAAAACGAGCAATATAACTTGACCCAAATAAATGAACAAAGCGACTTCCGGTAAAAATAACCGCCATAATAGAATACCCACAATGCACCACTAACCCGTATATATATAAATAGCCGAGAAAAATAACAGCACACGTGGCCTGACGATTGCATATAGCATGAAACAGACTGCCGCCTCTAAGTGTTGACTTCTATGTTCACTTTTATATATATATATATATATAAATATATATATATATTTGTTTACCAAATACTAATGTTTCTGTTCCTAATTCCTCCACACCCTGTAACCACTTACTTTTTAGTGGATGTACTATCTTGCTTGGGGTAATACCAATTTAAAAAAATGGAACTTAACTCACTTGCCAGTTATCCTTATCACAGGGCAATGTCAAGTTTTTGATATAATACAATGCAATTGCAAAATAACTTAAATATGTTACATTTTTGTTACAGTATGACTAAACTAGTAACTAAATAAAGACCAACAGGAAACTTATGAACAAGCCCAAATAAAAATTTACTACCAACAAAAACCCAGGATCATTGCTCACAAATATACATGCACACATGCATAGATACATTTAGAGATGTGTTTGTAAGTTCTTATGCCTTATGTCTGTATGGCACAAAAAAAAAACTCATTAGTTAGTTTAAGTGTGTAAGTGATCTGTTACAGAGATTGATTACAATTAATTACCTGTACATTAATCAGTAAAAAATGATACAACTGCTGAAACACAAAGGGTTCTGCTTCAATTGACTAACATTATGTAGCAGACTGATTTTACTGATATAAGTATAGTATTTACTCAAGTGCACAAAGAACAACTTTCCACAATTAACCTTCTTTTTTTGAGGGATGGAGGAATAGCCATGATTTGTGTTCAACAAACAATAATGAATGTTATTTTGTAAATGAGGAAATGTCCATTTGCAAAACAATAGATAAATTAGTGTCAAAGCAGTGAAAATATCTTTTTTATTATCATTGATAATTCAGTGATTTTTTTGTATTTCATGATAAAAAAAACATTAAAAAAACAACCAAAAAATATAAATTTAAGAAATGAGGGAATTTCAAATATGCTGCTGTTCATTTCTTTTATAAACTGATGAAATTAAAATTCTCAATGTCAATGATGTGATTAAAGTCTTTTTGAACATTTGAATAGCTGTGTGTGGGTGTGCATGCATGCATGCATGTGTGTGTATATATATATATATATATATATATATATATATATATATATATATATATATATATATATATATATATATATATATATATATATATATATATATATATATATATTATAAAGTAATTAATTGGCACCTCGAGGTAGTGTAATGGTTAGCAAGCTTGTCTCAAAGAAAACAATTACGACTGAGTAGTGAGTTCAATCCTCACTGGGTGCCCCTTACTTTTGGCCTTGTGCCACATCTAAGCTATGCTTGGAAAATCACTATAATTCAATTTAATTAGAAGACAGACAACCTTAAGGGTCCATTGATTATGATTTATTTCCCCAGGTAGATGGTTTTTACCTCGTTCATCAGATCACATTTACAAAGGTGAAAAAAATGGTTTTAAATTTACGTATTATTTTTATATATATATATATATATATATATATATAAGAAAAGGCTAAAATGCTTACCAACCTCGTATTCTACTTGCCTGAGGAAACCTTTTGGTTAAAACCCGGGTTGCAAGATTGGTTGGCATTTTAGCCTTTTCTTAGATACCTTTGCTCTGTATATTCGTTTTTGAATTTTGTATTGAGCACGTTTTTGTTGTCTATACCTTTTAGGTGTAGCTGCTTTCAGTCTTCTCTTTACATTTCTACCAGTATTCTTGCTCTCACTGCCAATTGAGCACTTTTTTGGTGTGCAGTATATTTGTACTCCTCCCTGATTTTATTTTTGAATGCTGCTTGACATATTCGTCTGTTTTGTTCTCTTATTGTTGATGCTTGTTACCATGCAGGAACTCATCATTAAACACTCATTGAAGAACATCCCTATAGCCAGCAGGCATAATTACAAACTTGTGTTGTTGAATAAGATCAAGTCCTTTCTAGGTAGAATGAGATGGAAGGCCCTGTTTACTTTAAATAAGTATATTAGCAGGTGTGAAAGTGATGACATATTTCAACTTAAAACCAGGAGGTACCCACTGGCTGTAGAGGAGTTGTCTGGCTTTGAGAGAGACAATTTAAGTATTATGGACATCTTACAGTTTAGAAATACTAAATGTGGCTTCCAAAAAGAGTTAACAGCAAAAGTTGAGGAAATCAAAAATACAAAAAAGATATTAGTCATGGGCAACAAAACAAAAAATAAACATATTTAATGAGCCATGGCAGTTACAAAAGAAAATTTGCAAACAAGGTCACTAAGTTTTATAGGAAAGCTCTCAATTCTTATGTTGATATTATTAACAAAGAAGCAAAGGATATTGTAAATAAAACAGGCTTTGGTGACAAAATGCATACACTTTGTGAAAGGGAAGCATTTATCATGGTAAGGGACCATGAAGAAGACTTCCGCATTTGTCCTTCATTTCGCCTTACTAACCCAACAAAGACGGAACTTGGTGTTATCAGCCGTGTTATTATTCAAAATGTCTGTGATTTGCTAAGTGTAGGTCAATAAGTTGCAAGGTACTAAAGTGTGTATTACCTGGTTTAATAGCATTAATAACAAGAATCATTTGGTCTTCATTAAATATGATATTTGCAACTTTTATCCATCTATTACTAAGAAAGGTCTCACAGAAGCATTGAATTATGCCAAACAATTTGTAACTATTAAACCAGACCAATTGAAAGTCATTTTCCACTGTAGAAAGTCTGTGCTATTTCATGATGGAGACACATTGCTAAAAAAATCTGTGATAGTGGCTGTGACATTCCCCAAGGATCTCCGGATGGGACAGAAGTTTCTGAACATATGAGCATTTATATATTGGGTAAAATCAATACAATTGTCCATCTAGACAGCCACGAATTATACAAGGATGATGTCCTGATGACTGTACCTGATTATAGAAGGGCCAACAATACCATTCAAAAGTAGCTTTTTTAGACATTTAATGAATACAGTTGAGGTGGACAACAAAATTGTTCAATATTTGGATGTTGAATTTGACCTCACTGCTGGTACTGTTTCACTTTATATGAAACTGAATGCTGTCCTCAAATTTGTGAATACCAAGTCAAACCACCCTGTGAGTATAATCGGGCACATCCCCAGAGGGGTTGAATGTAGAATCTCAAGAAATTCATCCATAAATTAGATTTTTAATTGTAGTAAAAAAGTGTATGAAAAAGTTTTGAAAGAGGAGGAGTATATTACCAACTTGGTTTTCACACCTCATACCCAGCTTAAATGTAAATCCAGAAGCAAGGGACATGATCTGGTTTAATCATCCTTTTAATTTGCAGTTAAAAACCAAGATTGGAAATATTTTTTAAACTTTTAGATAAGCATTTTCCTAAAAACTCCTTATTAGCTAAGGTGTTTAATAGAAACACAGTGAAACTGAGTTACAGTTGCACTGGCAAATTGGAAAATGTTATTAAGAACCATAATGTTAAAATCATGGAGACAGAAAGAGGTGGAAGGGAAGAAAAGAATAAATGCAACTGCAGAAATAAAAAAAAAAAAACAATTGCCCATTGCACAGAAGGCATCACTTACACTTTTGAGGTCAGTGTTAATGGTTTCAAGAAAATATACATCGGATGTACTGAGGGCCCTTTCAAAATGAGATTTTACAATTATGCTTTGTTTTTTAGGTTAAGAAGCCATAGAAGTGACACCAAGCTTGCTGATTGTGTCTGGAAATACAGAGAGAGGTATTTTTAAGTCCTTGCGTAAAACTGAAATATTGGAGGGTAAAAACTGGCAGAATTTGTGGTAATTGTTGTCGGCTGTGCCAGGAAGAGGAATTGGACATTGTCACATATCCTGATAAAGGTGTATTACTAAATGAGAGAACTGAGATTATGTTAGGGTACAGGCATTTAAGTAAATATTTTTTAGGCACCTATGAACTCAAATGAGTGAAATAAAATAATTTTTCCCCCCCTCTTTTCCTCACTTACAATTTTATTTTTTCTCCCCTCTCACTCACCTCCCCCATCCTCATACTTTTACCCTCTCAATTCCGGTGTTATGGTATATTGGAGTAGTTTTCTTTGGCTTGTACATGCTTCCACTTGCCTGAAGAGACTTTACGGTCAAAACCCAGGTTGGAAGTTTGCTTGGCATTTTAGCCTTTCCTTAAATATCTTTGCTCTACATATTCGTTTTTGAATCTTGTATTTGAGAACTTTTTGTTGTCTATACTTTTTAGGCACAGCCATTTTCAGTCTTCCTTTTACATTTCTATCAGTATATATATATATATACTAGCAGTAGAGCCCGGCGTTGCCCGAGGATGTAACAGTAAGAGATAGATCAAGTATTGACCATCATAAAGACTGAAAAATAAAATTGACAAAGATTATTGTTTAAGGTTGACGGACATGCATGTCTTAATTATTTTTTTTTTTTTTTATGAATTGATCAAACCCAAACTCAAACAAAAACATTGTTTTCAATCATTATGAGTCTATCGATTGAATAGAATTTTATTATAAACAATTGTCTTGTAAATGGAATTTTTAAAGCATTCTGAATGTAAAAATAAAGAAAAAAGTGTGCAAGACAATAAGAAACACTACCTGCCAAAAAAAAGTGAGGTTTTGTTGAAATCGGTTGAAAAATGTAGGAAATCCGATCCCATATATAAATGAACACACACACACACAAACAACCTGGGTTTTATAAAGATAACTCGATATGAGTTGTCCCCCTTTAATTCTGGTGACAGAATCGTGTTTTATAGTGTTTTCAAATTGATTTTGTGCAAAAACAATTGTGTTTTTCCAATTATTGCCGCTGTCAGAACCACCACAAGGTAATTTTACGCAGTCCTGTGAAGTTTTGTTGAAATCAGTTGAAAAATGTAGGAAATCCGATCCAATATATAAACATACAGACACACACACACAATCTGCATTTTATAATAAGTAAGATATATATATATATATATATATATATATATATATATATATATATATATATATATAATGTGTGTGTGTGTGTGTTTTTATTAAAGGCAACTAACAAGGTACTGTGATTAAGCTTTTTATTCAATTTTTCTTGCATTCATACAAGTATTTTCTTTTTGGGACAAGCAGTGTGTAAAAACTGTCCAATTCGTTTTATATATCCAAGCACTTTCAGCTATTCTATTAGCCATTTCATAGATCTCTTTTTTGTTGAATATGTATCTTTTTATTTTTAAATAATCTCTCTCTTTCTCTCTCTCATATATATATATATATGTGTGTGTGTGTTTATATATACATATAGAGAGAGAGAAAGAGATTGATAGAGAGAGAAGGAGAGAGAAGGGAATTTTTTTATTTTATAAACATGGTCAACATGTCATGGCTGTGTATAAAAAAGGGATTGCTGGGCAAATACACAATTGTGCGTGCGTGTGTGTGTGCATGCATGCATGCCCGTTTGCATCATCTAGTTTGGGATAATATGTATATATATATATATATATACACACATACATACACACAATATAAACAATTATTTAATTGAAATGTAATTCAAATTAAATATTGTTCTCTTTGATGTTTTTGAATAGTTTCAATATCCTACAGACAGTCACACACACATACACACACATGCTTTTATAGAAAAACTATGACAAAGTAGAAAAAGTTTTATGTGACGCGTTTCATCTTTTAGAAATTCAATGATAAATGACGTTTACGTTAATGCAACTATAACATGAGGAAAATGTACACTGAGAATTTTAAATTTAAATTAATTTTTTTTTTTTTATATACAAGGGTAAGTCAAAAATTATCCACCTTTTGCCATAACATATCTGTGTCATAAATGTGTTTTGGGTCTATATAGTCTTGCCAATTTCATTTCGTTTAATTTTCCTTTTCGTTCATATTTCCATCACTTCTCTCCTTAAATATCCCACACTGTGATAATAGAATATCTGTCAAGAAAGGTGAAATGTTGTAAGAACCTCAACGTATATTTAATATGGATGATCTAGCCATTAAAACATTTTCTAAATATTTTTGTATTAGTAAATTGGTTTCTCTTTTAATTAGAGTAATATTTTTTAAATCAAAATTATAGTTAGACTCATTATGATGAGCAACTAATACATTTAGTTAATGTGTCCAAAAGGGTTGATTAGCCATAAAAAAAACAAATCAATATATATATATATATATATATATATATATATATATATATGAGAAGGAGCTGAAAAAGCTCTGGGCTAGATCCACTTCCACAAATCTGACTAAATGATTAAACATCAGAAATTTTGGGTGGCAGGGCTTCTTGGTTGTGATAAGAAATTTTCAGCACCCTTTTATATAAATTTTCAGCACCCTTTTATATAAATTTACAAATTCAGATATAATGCGATAGAATGTTTATGTTCTCTCTTTTCTTCATTATTACTATTATTTCTTTTTGTAATGATATTTTCTGGAACTAAATAATATATACATTATGGATAGCCATATATTTCCAAGCACACCTGTCTGTGAGGTTGGCTAGCCAATCCCTGATGCAAATGCCTGCTCAAGTACATCTGTTTACTGCATTCAGAGCTCAGCTGTAGTTTATACTACAACTATACTGAGCAAACCATAGTTACCATTTCTAGAAAAGAGCACTTAATCTGGTATGATCAACAGTTTGAACAGGGCCAGTACATTAAAAAAAATTGGGCACAATGACTCATGATTCAAGCTAGCACAACCATCAACAGCCTCTGAACAGTTCTGTCTACCCATTTTCACTTACAGGGCTTGGGTCAGCTGTGGAATTGTTTACAAGCACTTTCCAAAGGTGCTCCACCCCAGGCTGGTAAAATCAAGAAGTTACCTTTCTGACAAATCAACCATACTGAGATTTGAACCCGGGTTTCATTATCAGAAGATGAATGTTCTAACTACTCAACCATGCATCCACAAAATATGTAATGTTATTGAAGGCTACAGACATTTTGTGTTGATTAATTTTAATCATCAACTTTTCCAAATTACAAATAATCATTCTTAGACATGGATGAAATTCTGTCAGAAATTCTCTGCAATTCATTTCAGAAGAAAAGTACAAAAAATATGGTCCAAGCTTATGTCACAACACTCACTCACACCATGAAATTCACCAATTGTCTCTACCTATCCTGATGATGAAATTGAAATCTTGGACCATACTTCTTGTACTTTTCTTCCAAAAAAAAACTTTGGACAATTTCTCAGGGAATTTCCTCCTTGCCTGAGATGGATTATTTGCAATTTGAAAAAATTGATCATTAAAATTAATCAGCACAATATGTCTGGTGTCTTCAATAATATTAAAATTGATTAAGAAAAATACCAAAATTTTCTTTCAGATAGTTTTTATTTTCTCGAGTACTTTCAATCTCATGTAAGAGCATCTTCAGGGGCTACTTGGGAAACTAAAAACTATTTGAAAGAAAATTTTTTTTTTTCTTAAAATTTTCTAAAATAAAGAAATTAATCTATATAACTTGAAATGATCATGCTAAACGAAAACTAATTGACATGATATGCCAAAATTATTTAACCAAACCTGTTTGAATGAAAATATGCTTAAAAATATATATATATATATATATATATATATATATATATATATATATATAATATATATATATATATATATATATATATATATATTTTATTAAAGATGACTGACAAGCTTTAGCTTAATTTAATTAAGCTTTTTATTTAATTTTTTTGTGTTCATACATAGTAATTTCTTTTCTGGACATAAAGTGTGTAAAAACTGTTTTGAATGTTCTATATATCAAAAAACTTTTGGCTATTCTGTTAACCATTGTCAAGGGTGCTTTTTTTTTTATATTTTAACTGAATGTGTACATGTTGATGAGGCTATTATACTTGTATTTTTTCTACAATAATTTGCAGATGGAGTTTACAGAAAAATTCACTATTAAATTGATACCCTACTCCCTATTTCAAAAAACATCAATATTTTTTTCATTTAAGAAGCTTTTCTTGTTTTTGCTGAAAAGAAAAAGCTCCCAAATTTTTATCTGTAAATAAAACAAATTTTCTTTAATTAAACTATAGAATTGAACTGCCATAAAGTCAGTTTAATTGACAATGAATCAATTATTACACCATATTTGATGACAACTGATTAAAATTTGTGAAACAAAAATGTGAATGACTAGGAATTCTTTTTTGTGTTTTTAATGAAACTTTTCGGAAAAATATTTGGACTGGAAAGCATTGTTTCTTTATTCATTGCATCTCATAATGTCCCTGCAGAGGTTCTCATGCTTCAGTTACCATATGGGTTACATTAATGCCACAATCCATCCAAGGATCATATTCAGTAATTTTTTCTTTTGGTTCCTGAATCATTCTAGATGACTCAACCAACTTCTGCAATGTTCACACTCCTGATTCTCCTTCAGTTTCTTTATCTTTGTCGGTAGATGACTTCACAAGTTCTTTCATTTCCTCATTTGTTAACACTTTCTAATAGCATTTAGTTTATACTTCCTGTTTGATATTAATTAAATATTAAAGAAATTTGTTGGAGTTACTTCCCCTTAGCTATATACTGATCTATTGATTTTTGTAACAGAGAGTTGGTAATAAATTATCTTGTTGTTAAGATTATATGGAGTGTGTTCTTCCTGTTTTGGGTCCTGTGCAAATGTCTTGTACCTTGTATAACATACATAGATATTTTATTGTAGACCCACACAAAAGACTTCCATTCTTAAGCATATCAAAAAATCCTTCTTACCAATTTTGCTTTTAATAGCAGGATATTCCTTGCTAAAATCTTTGTGTAGATTCAATGCTTTCTAATAATATTTTCTGCTCATATCTTCATATGACTAATTCTTATCAAAAGTATTTGTTAGTCTCTTTGTAAGCACTTTTGTGAAAAGTTTGTATATTTTCAATAGTAATGTAATAGGGTAATTGTTGCCAAGTTTGTGTGTCCTGGGAATGATGATAAACTACATCTGGCAGCAAGGCCTCTGATTGGGAGGTTCTGAGGAGTGTGAAACCACCTTTTAATTGCTGTTGTTCCCAGGTCTGTTCAAATAGTTAACTCCCAAACTGGTGTCAAAACACTATTGAAGTATAAAAATAGATTTTTATAGTAAAAATATTACCAGCAATATATTTTATTCTTGATAAAAACCCACTTTACAAAAATATGTCAGTGAAACCTGATATACAAACTGATTTCTTACAAAGAATGCATATTCTATTCAAACTCACTCAGTTATGTGCCATGCGTGATACACATTTATGTGATCATGTATCTTTCAATACAGAACTGATGAGGCAGATTTTTTTTCCTGCAGTAGGTTGCTATTTCTTTCTGCAGTAGACCAGTTGCCAGGCTATAGAACCTGGTCTGTTCTGCTATTTTATCCATAGCTGTGGGGAGAAGAAGAGTATTCATATCTTTCCCAAGAGTATTAGCACATAAGTGAATGTAATGGATTCAAATGGAATTCGAATTCGGCTCTCCGATTCCTCAATCTGAGCCGCTAAGTATAAAAATAGATTTTTATAGTAAAAA
Organism: Acanthosepion pharaonis; assembly: GCA_903632075.3. Lineage (NCBI taxonomy): Eukaryota > Metazoa > Mollusca > Cephalopoda > Sepiida > Sepiidae > Acanthosepion > Acanthosepion pharaonis. The sequence goes on along the minus strand of CAHIKZ030001740.1, from coordinate 117,614 downwards.
TATTACCAGCAATACATTTGATTCTTGACAAAAATCCGCTTTACGAAAATACATCAATGAAACGTGATCTACAAACTGATTTCTTACAAAGGATTCATATTCTATTCATATGAACCTATCCACATTAAATGACCCATTGAAGTGCTGATATGTCATGAAACAAAATAAACCAAACCAAACCCAACCAAGTTTGTGGGGAAATTAAATAAAATTGCTAAATAAAATATTAAGTAATAAAAAAGAAATGCTTTTTCCCATGATGCTAAGAGTAAAGGAACTGGAAATATGATTACCCCATTTGGCTTCATCAAATCAGTTTAAGTCTATAAAAAGACAAATATTTTCCTGTCATAGTCTCTATCAACTCTTTGTTCTAAGATGTAGCAACATATGGAAAAAGGATGGGCCTCATATGGGTACATCTGTTTCCCTGATCTGCTGATGACTGAACTTTCTTTCCACTTTCCAACAACATCATTCTGACATGCCTTGCAGCCCTGCTCATGATGTAAGTAATTTGGTCGTTCCAAAACAGTGCAAAGTTAACTTGATCTTAACTATTTTAACCATTTTTATCCTAACTTACTCCTGAAGCAAAAAAGAAAATGGACATACCCAAGAGACATTGAGCAATTTTTTCAATACACTCGTCATAAAAAGAATAAAGAGTCTGTAGTAGAAACCCAATTTTTTGTATGCTTCTTCTTTGTTTATCATATGTGAATATGCACACACCTAAAATATGCAAACATGTAACCCTTTCACCATCCATAAGTTATTTATTATCTTTAGTGCTATGCCTATCAATATTAAATTGGTAAAGTCAATTGCATTAAGTGACCAATTAAAATATTTCTTAACATCACTGACCAAATCGTATCTATTGTAATCAATTTTTTTTATATAAGAGAGCATTTTTTTCAGATTAAATTTTTAAAATTTACAATAGATAAATAGTTTGTTGAATGCTTTCTCTGATTTAGCAACAAAACACTGATAAACTCATTAGTAATGCATCTATGTAAGGAATGTGGAGCAGTAAAGATATTGTTTTCATTATTTACATCAAAGGTATTGTATAAAAACACTAAAGAAATATAAGCTTTAAGTAGCACTTAATGTAGTAAACTGGTTAGAATATCAGGTTTACTTCTTATTGATAGTGAGATTATTCTTTTCAAGGTGCTTCATGAATGGCAATTTGGGTTAAAGTTGGCATAATCCAACAAATACCATATAAAGCATAATAATTTCTGTTTGAATTTTTAGGATGAGGAGTTACCATTATTTACATTATTTACATTTGGACTAATGTTTTCCACTTTGTTGTTATTATGACAGTGTTTCAGCTGTCATGACTTCTGATCTTCTTCAGGTGTGTTCGATCTCAGTAATCTTCAGGGAATTTTGAATTAAACCCTTTATTTAATTTACAGAAATAGATTGTCCTTATTCTGCAGACCATATTTATAGATATCTCTTCTTGTTCTTATTTAGTACTGCTTTGTTATTGTTTTCCTTGTTTCCACTGGGTTTAAGTCTGAACTACCCAGCCCAGGTATTGAAACAATTACATTTCAATAACCAATGCCTTAAACTGCAAGGCTATTTTCCCATCAAGAAAACTGGAGGACATAATGACTGAAACATCATGATAATAACAATAAAAATTCTAACAGAAAGAAAAGAGAAATATTTAATTTTTGGATCTTTGTTAAAATAGCTTCTATGACTGTGGCATTTTTATATGACTAGATGAATAATGATCCTGCGGACAGAGAAAACTAAGTTGTAATAAAAGTTATTCTACCTATGTAAAATTTCTATATAAAAACATTTTCAGCAATACATGTATTTTGTAAAGATTGTAGAGTGAGTAGCCATGGTCCAGTGCAAAAATAAATAACAGAATTGTCCAACAAACAGAACTGACAAAGTTTCCAATAAGCAATAACAAGAAGAACAGAGAAAAAAAATAATATAAAGCAAGCAAACAACACATGCAAGGCAAATTAACAATTATAAGGCAAAGAAACAGTAATATGATTCACAAACTAAGAATTGGCATTGACATACAAAAGCAAATTTGGACAAGCCAATGTAGCGTTCTGACTTCAAGACAAGACAGATCAGGACTAAGTCATATGAAACTGCAATCTTATTGGCTAAGAAAAAAATTCCAGAATGCATTTGTGTGCTTCTGCCTATAAATTGGGAGTGGAAAGTATTTTGTAGTGATTCCTATATGGAGGGTCATTCTTACTAAGACTGAAATAACACTCCTCTATCAATTTAATGGATGAGTCCAATCTATGGGAATAGCCCATTACAACATTGCATGTGAGTACTAAGTTTGTTTTTATCCAGCAGTATTATTGTTTTTTGTCAATTGTCTTGCAAAAAAGAAATCCTTGTTTTTTGTTCAACTATTTGTTTGAGCTGAGGTGACAACTCCTTCATTATGGCTGAGTCTCCTCAGCCACAAAAATCGCCAGTACCCTCACCCTCAGCATGGGTGCTAGGCAGACCCCCCCAAAAAAAAAAGATGAGGCATATTCTGTCAGTATACATAAAGAATACCAGAAATACATCTCTGGCAATGAGCTGCATTACCAGCAGCATTGGAGTCCATTAATACCCAGACAATCTCCCTGCTGAAAACAGATGTTAAGCTGATGGGTGTTAGCAGGAACACTTTGGAGGAAGCCATAAAAAGTCTCCAGATAGCATCAAAAGTAGTGACAAAAAGGAGTCACATTATGTGGGACATCCTCTTATCAACAGAGGAGGAGGCCAAACGATTGGCTGGGAGTGTCCTGATGACTAAGGATGTCAGACTCTTAACAGAGTATATGGGCATTTGCAACATGCAGATTATCCTGCATGAGGCTCCATTTGATGTCAAAGAAGACCTTTTGGGAGCATTCTTCATAAACTATGGAAAGGTGAGGAATGTCTCACCAATACTAAGTAAGTCAGGCTTAACTACTAGTGACTTTGTGTTACAAGTGACATTGACAAGGGAAACTTTTGTGGACATCTCAAATGAGTTGATCTGTCATGATTGGACCATTTACATTGTGGTGGAGGGCTTATGATCATACTGTTGGTCATGTAGTACCATGGGGCATATGGTGAAGTCATGCTCCAGCATGAACCTGACACCAATATGGACAACAGTGGTGAAGAAGGGGACTAAGGTAACTTCCCTCCACCCCAACAGATGATCAGAATGACTGGATACTTTTTGGACAATCTGTGAAATCCCCAGATCTTCTTCTAACCCCATCCTGAGTATGACAATAAACTACATCTGGTAGCAAGACCTTTGACTGGGAGGTTTTGAGAAGCCTGTAACCACCTCTTCATTGCTGTTGTTCCCAGATCCACTCTGACCTGGGGTGGTATCACCTGTTAGGGTCCCAGCTATGGACAAATAGTTAACCCCCAAACTGGGGTCAAAACACTATGAAAATATAAAGATACATTTTTATAGTAAAATACCAGCAATACATTTTGATAGTAAAAAATTACAAGCAATACATTTTTGTAAAAAGTAAAAAAAATAAAAATATTACCAGCACTATATTTTTTTAAAAAATATTACCAGCAATACATATTTGTAAAAAAAAATTACCAGGAATACATTTTTATAAAAAAAAAAAATATTACCAACAATGCATTTTTGTAAAAGAAAAGCTCCCAAGAAAATTAAATTTCAGCATTAAATGACCCATAAAGAGTTGATATGCCCCTAAACAAACAAAATTCCTTTAATTCTCACATTGTAAGACAAATATTTTCTTCCAGAATCTTTTTTTGTTCTGCCTTCCAGAACATGGATTACTTTTGATAGATTTCTCACCAATTTTATAGTATTTACATCAACATCTTACCTGGGCTTTGTTCATTAAAACCATTCCTAAAAGCTTGCATAATTACTTGAATAGCTTTAAATAGTTGAACTTACTGTATATTTGCTATCTACTGGCTCAGTCTGTGTGAATAGTAACAATGATGGTAATATTTTTGGTTTTTCTGACAGCAAACATTTGGCATTAATTGTTCCAACAGTGTTATTGCCAGTTGAAAATTATAAAATCTTTCCATTAAAACATTTTTTTAGAAAATTACACTAAATGTTTTTGCACTTTTTATTATTAATAGAAGGTACCTTCCAAACTTTTTAGTTTTTTGGTAGGGTGGAAAGTTAATATTTTGATTATATTTTGTATATTATATATTTGTAAATTATATATTATATATTTTGATTATATTTTTTCTTCTAGTTACATTTACGACCCATTTTTTGCTGTTGTCAGTGTTTATGTGATGTGGTATTTGTTATTTGGTAAAGTTTTATGATTTTCTAGTGCCAGCTTATAAGATCTGATGTAGAGTCTTCTTTAAGAATTATATAATTAATTAATTGGAAGCCATTTTTAAACATTGATCTGATAAATCACTTGTATACAGATGAAATGTCCAGTATTACATCCATGTGAAAGGCAAGATCTGATTAGGTTATTTAGGAACAGGACTCAAACAATGCAGTGATAACACAGTTCATAAGTTTTCATAATCATGTTTTATTGTTGACTGAGTAACCCTGGAGTAATGGTAGTGGTAATATTAGCCATTTCCTAGCCATTTGGCATTCATTGACCAAGCAGCCAATACTACTTTCAGTTGAAATTTATAGTTTTTCTTTTAAAACAATTTTTTCAGGAATATATTTATCTCAAGTCCAGTAGCTGTTATCACTCTTTTCAGTATTGCCTCAGACAAAATTCAACATTAAATAACCAAGAGTTGAAATGTTGTAAAATTAACTAACCAATCTCTTTTGTATCTACAATCCCCACGAATATATCTACCCATTCTCTATTTCATACATTTACATTAATAGCTGCATGGCTGAACATGAAAGTCATTTTGCATTTGAATTCTACCATTGAACATATCTAGATTTTAATACTCATTATCAAGAGGACTTAGAATTCTATCATCACTACTACTCAATCTGTATATCTTCACCAGAAGCATCATCATTATCTACATCTTTTTCATTCCCTCTTCAGCATAACCGTTTTGTTCAACAGAGATTTGCTGAGAACTTCCTCATTGGTAACTTTATCCATTAAAACTTATTTTCCCAACCATTTTCCAAGTCCACTTTTGCTTCAAATACTTCCCTTTATTCAGCATTATTCATCATTTATGCAATCAACTCTATACAGAGAGTATATATATATATATATATATATATATATATATATATATATGCATGCCTATATGTATATGTGTAGGCTTATGTGTATATGCATGCTTATGTATATGTAGATGCTTATATGTATATATGTACTTATGTGTGTGTGGGCTTATGTATATATGTGTGCTTATGTGTCTATATGTGTAGTTATGATTATATGTGTGCTTATGTGTATATATGTGCTTATATGAATGCTTATGTGTGTAAATGTGTAGTTATGTTTATATGTATACTTATTTGTATATAGGTGCTTATGTGTATATATGTGTATGTAGGCTTATGTATATATGCGTACTTATGTGTGTATATGTGTACCTATGTTTATATATATGCTTATGTGTGCTTATGTGTGTATATGTGTACTTATGTTTATATTTGTGCTTATGTGCATGTGGTTATGTGCATGGGGGAGCTTATGTATATATGTGTACTTATGCTCATATGTATGCTTATATGTATATGCGTGCTTATGTGTGTATGTATATGTATGTGTATGTATGATCATATGTATGCTTATGTGTATCCGTATTCTGATGAATAGGGCACATACCAGAATTGGGCTAGAGATAGGACAAGAACAGTGTGGGTTTGACAAAGACACCAGAACAAGGAATGCAATACTCATGCTCAGAATGCTCTCAGAAAGAGCAATACAAATGCAGAAGGACATGTACCTAAGTTTTATAGACTACACAAAGGCATTCAACAAAGTATGCCACAAGGATCTGTTGGAACTGCCCAGCAACCTTGATATATTTGGAAAGGATATTAGAATAATCAAGAACCTATACTGGCACCAAGCAGCATGCATGTGCATAGAGAACGAGTTCAGCAGATATACAAATTGTTTACTTTTTTATGTTGCTGTGTGGGTTGATATATTTATGCTTGCTTCTGTTTGTGTATATATGCATATACATATGTGTATATGTATGTGTGTGTATATATGCATATACATATGTGTATATGTGTATATATGGATATATATATGTATATATGCATATACATATGTGTATATATATATATATATATGTATGTATATATATATATATATATATATATATATATATATATATATATATATATATATATATATATGTATATGTTTGTCTGTAGGTAGGTTTTTTTGTGTTTCTGTCTGTAGTGAAGAATGTGTATACACATATGTCTGTAATTTTTATTTTCTTTCACCTACTGTTATATTTTTGTACTTATGTATGTGCACTAGTGTGGATATAGGTATATATGAAATATATTTTTATATATATTTTTGTGTTTGGAGTTTTTGTTTTTATATATTAGATAGTGTTATTTTTATGTGTATATATCTATTTTTCTGTCCATGTCTATCTGTTTTAATGTCCTTTCTTTCCCTAATGTTTGTTTTTCTGTTCTGCCCATGTTGAATTTTATCTATTCTACCATTTTCATCTATGTATATTTGCCCGTATATGTTATATTTTAATAAGTGGTTAGAATTTGTTTAATAACACTTTCAAACTTCTATATTTCTTGGTAGGTGTATCAGCGTGTCTTTGTCAATGTATGTGTGTGTATGTACATGTCTTTGTCGGTGTCTCTGTGTATGGTCACTTGTGTGTACCTTTCATTGTGTATGTATGTTGTGTTTTTTTTTTTTAAGGGTTGTAGAGATATATCCTGTCTCGTCACTTTTTGTGTGTGTATATATGTAAATATGTCTGCGTGTTTATGTATTATAACCAGATTGTGTATGTATTGTCTTATGCAAATTTCATCCTCCCCTGCCTCTGTTTATGCTTCAAATGTATCTATGTTGTCATGAAGTTCAGAGCAATATTTGATCTTAATGTTTATACCAACTTAATTTCAATAAAAACAAAATAAATAGAATAACAAATGTATTTTTTTTCTTTTTTCCTCAGTAATTTTATAATTTTAAACTTAATATAGATTAAATTTAAATTTTAAAATGGGTAATTTTTAATTTCAAATTTTATCATATAATTTAATATTTATTAGTTAGAATAAATTCTATTTTAGTCTAGCCCCAACATTAAAGCATTAAATAATTATTATAACCTTAGTTCATTGTCAAGTTTTTGAATAGCTCAACATTAATGACATTAAATTTTTAAACAAAATCAGTTTGTTTCAGAAATGTATGACAAACTGAAAAAATTAGAAAGATTTATAAAAAAAAAATAAAAAAGAAAGCTACATTGTAAATGAGTTGTTACTGAAATGTTCTTAAAGAATTATTTTCCAAATTATTTAATAACAAGTCACTTACCACTAGCTTGAAGCCTCTTTCCCACAGATGCAACATCGCAAGTCTATTGTTGCCATATCGCTATTTCCAGGGCAAATGCTTAGATAAGCTCCATTCTTTAGTTCTAACATTTCAGACCTTTATTGCCAGATCATGCCATGCTACATTCACGCAACTGAATAACTCTCATTTCTTCTATATTCCAATTGTAAGGAAGAAGTTCCACTCAGACATTTTTCCCCAAGAACTTCTACATTGTGGAACAAGCTTTGCATGGATGCTTTTCAGAGCACTACAATCTTAACCACTTCAAGTCAAGGCTCAATTGTTATCTATCCCCCTCATCCTCATCCTTATAAACCTTACTTCCTTTCACCTCCTCTTACATTCATATCATACAGTTCATTCAGTAACTGTCTACCTTGAGTCACTCTCAAGCCTTGTATTAAGTGAAATTTAGCTCCTAAAAATATATTGAAAGCATAAGAATGACATTTTCTAACAACATAAAAATGTTGACATGTTTTTAAAATAGTCATTTCTTTTCAAATTTCTAGACAGGGAACAATATAAAGATAAGCAGAAGGGAATGACTAATCAAGAAAACGTACAGGTAGATAAAATGCTCAGATATGTATGGAATTGGTTATGTCTTGAACATTTCAAGAAATATTGTAACCCTTTATTCAATTCATCAGATTCCCACCAACTCCCATCCATTTGACTTTGTACTTTTTGTCATTAAGGTGTGGTAACTTGTAAAAAAAATCCCCAAAATGAATGACAAATGTAATCTTAGTAACTGAACATAAAACATTTGTCCTATACTGAAATTGAAAGAAATGAAATATTATGTCAGACAGTATCCCTAGACCACATTTTTAAAATGCTAAATATGAGGAGTTCAGTAAAATATATTCATGATTTTAATATAAAACCTAGATTTGAATAAGCAAATTTCACAAGCTTGGCATTTTCAGTCATTAAATTTTCAGTTCCATAGTTCAGTTGTTAATTATATGTTCTTCATAAACTGTCATATTTATTCATCTTGGTTAGGTGTGACACAAGAGTATATTTGAGGAGCATGAAGTGAAGAACAAAATAATCACTTATGATAGAGGCTCAATGATAAGATAGATACTAAACTGAGCTTAATCTAGCATAAAGCCATAATTTGAGAATGTTAAGGATTAAATTTTTTCAGTTTGTCATACATTTCTGAAACAAACTGATTTTGTTTAAAAATTTAATGTCATTAATGTTGAGCTATTCAAAAACTTGACAATGAACTAAGGTTATAATAATTATTTAATGCTTTAATGTTGGGGCTAGACTAAAATAGAATTTATTCTAACTAATAAATATTAAATTATATGATAAAATTTGAAATTAAAAATTACCCATTTTAAAATTTAAATTTAATCTATATTAAGTTTAAAATTATAAAATTACTGAGGAAAAAAGAAAAAAATACATTTGTTATTCTATTTATTTTGTTTTTATTGAAATTAAGTTGGTATAAACATTAAGATCAAATGTTGCTCTGAACTTCATGACAACATAGATTCATTTGAAACATAAACAGAGGCAGGGGAGGATGAAATTTGCATAAGACAATACATACACAATCTGGTTATAATACATAAACACGCAGACGAGACAGGATATATCTCCACAACCCTTAAAAAAAAAAAAAAACACAACATACATACACAATGAAAGGTACACACAAGTGACCATACACAGAGACACCGACAAAGACACGTACATACACACACACACATACATTGACAAAGACATGCTGATACACCTACCAAGAAATATAGAAGTTTGAAAGTGTTATTAAACAAATTCTAACCATAACAAATAAGAGCTTTTGTGAACAGCTTCCTTAATCAAAAATATTATGGGTGCTAAGTAATAGATAAATTCTAATTGAGGAAATGGTTCATTCATGTAATATAGAATCTATACAATTATTCTGCTTGTTTATATATACAAACATTACGCTTTTGCATCTAGGATAAGAGTGTATCTTTCCAATTCTCAACTTTTTGAAATGGAATCATTTACTTTCTGATTGAGAAACTTAATATGATAATATTAAGTGAGAAGTAATTGGGAAAAGCAAGGAAACAGAGAAGAAAAAAAATGACTGTGGGAAGGAGGAAAAGTAGTAGGTGAGAAAGTGAGAGAGGAGGAGAGTTAATAAGAGTGTTAAGGAGGAAAGGTATTAAGTAAGAAAATGAAAAAGAAAGAAAAAGAGGGTATGAAGGAGAAAAAGTAGGGAGTAAAAATGCTAAAGAACAACAAAAAAACATTAAAAGGAAGATGTACATACATACATATATATACTAGCAGCATGGCCCGGCATTGCCCGTGCTTGATTCAAAAATAGTATGACTAATACAGCAATCGCTATCACTTGACTTAAAATATTTTTGCCCTTCCTTGCCTTTAGAGGAGTGCCCTTTGCCGTGCTGATGTTGGTACATGCCTTACTTCTTGCCTATATCACACTGCCAACTTTTTCTAAGCTCTATAGTAAACATTAAATCTGTTACGAAAAAAGAACTAAACAAAATAAACACAATACGATCAGCTTTAAAAAACTGGAAAAAACATTTTTAAGCATTGACCGATTGTCGATTTGCACTCTGTTTGGGGGGTGCTCAGAGTTGAAACTTCACATGATGACTCCCAATGGCCTCTTCATAAATCTGCTCAGTTTTCGCTAAAAACTGACATGCGGTTCACACAATCTGGGCATATCGGTTTTTGGGTTTTATCGATTTTCCGTGCTGTTTAGGGGTTTGTGGTCTTGAAACTTCTGGACAACACTTCTAATGGTAGACTCTAAGAGGGTGTCAAATTTGGTTGAAATGCGATCATTCCTTCTGTAAGCAGAATTTTTTCAATTATCGATTTTTTCGATTATCGATTTTTTCGAGACCTGATTCTGAACTCAAAAATTGGGCTCTGTCATGTCCTTACGGCAGCCATTTGCAAACTTGTGTTGAAAAACGCATTGAAATCAGGTGAGAAATGCGGCCTGGGAAAGGTAACAACGCCCACGACACACACACACACAGACAATATGAGAAATATAGATATAGATATATATATATATATATATATATATATATATATATATATATATATATATCTCATCTACAGACAGACTGTTTCACTGTATCACAGCTCATCAGTGTGGCTAGATGTCTGGTTGCCTCCAGTTAGGACTGAAACCCAGCTGAATTGGCATCAGTCGTAGATTTTTACCCTTGTCGTAGATTGATTAGGCATGACCAGGGAAGAAGCTGAATTTTAAGCATATTTATTTTTAGATAAACACACAGTGACCAAGAGGACTCGATTCGCTCTACCAAAGAATCTTGCATTTTATATATATATGGTACGATGGGTAAATTGTTGCCATTTTATATTTTTAATTTTGCACATGCTTGTTTGTTTTTGATTTTATAGACTGCACAGAATAATAGAATCAGTTGGGCACCATCTGTGAGAAATAGAGCACCATGATGCAATTCATTCCACAAGAAAATTGGAAACAACATGCTGTACTGCTTGGCATTCATGCCGGAAGCTCCAATATGAACATTTCAGAGTGTTTGGGTGTCAATCTGAGGACAGTGCAGATGATTTGGAAAGAGTTGGATAAGCCTAATGGTGATTACGAAGTTGTTTGGAGTGATCACTAGTGATGGCGACATTATGCCTCCAATATCTTCCCACAAGGCCTCAGACTCAACATGGAGGCCTACATCAAGTGCTGCCCTGGGTCAAGAGGGTGGCTAATGGAAGACCCTATGCCTGGCAACAGGACTCTGCAACATGCCACACAAGCAGGAATACCCAGTCATGGCTGTAAGACAATTTCTGTGGCCACATCACCCCTTACATCTGGCCACCTAACTCCATCGCACGCTGTATATATTGTAACATATGTCTAGAAAACCAGAAGTGAAAATGGAAACAATTAAAACAAAAGAAGAAAAAGGGAAAAAATTAAGGAGTGAGTGTAAAGTGAAAAAAACAACAAATAGGACAAATAATGACATTCTACATGTACATACATATGTGCAGATGGGCACATAGTCACATGCACAAACACTCACACAAAAAATTGAGCCATTGAAAAAGTGCATATAACACACACACACTCTCACACACACATACAAAAAAAAAACTTGCACCATTGAAAAGTGCATATAAAAAATAAAAATTGAGAAGTTTAAGCAGTCAATTGCTGATAACCACTGACGAGTGGACAGAGTGATTACTAGAGGGTCCATCTCATCTACAAAATACTGGAGTTGGGGTGCTGAAGTGACAAATCAGCTAAGTGACAAACCTTTTACTTGTATTAATTCTCTCTCTCTCTCTCTCTCTATATATATATATATATAGAAAGAGAGAGAGAATGAGAGAAGAGGTTTTCTGGTTGGATATTAAGAGATTATGAGTGGATGATTGAAAGGTAGATAGGGATTGAAAAGCATAAAAAGTACAATGCATTAAAATCATTTATAAAGAGATAGATCAATAGAAATATAAAAGAATGGATGTAGTAGAAAATATTTGTACAGTTCTCATACCATTTTATATATGAAACTAAACAATATTTTACCAGTAACGGTACTCAGATTTGACAAAATCTTAAGTAACTCCACTACTGATGTAATTCCAGCTTAAGCAAACTCTAAAAAAAAGTAAAACATAAAATTAAAAGAAACTTCCTTGTTCCTTATATGCTACCTCCATGGTATTTTCAGCATCCTTCTGTACTCTATTGTCTCAAGTTTCATCTTCATCTGTGAAGCAATTGCCAACATTCACCGCCATATAGAAGGAATGATGCTACATACCAGTTCAACACTTCTTATTTTTTTGTTTGTAACAATTTTTTCCTGTTTCTTAATACTTTGCTTAGCTTTCAGAAGGCATCTTTTGCTATTCCCCTACACATTTGGATTTTGGTGTCACATTTTCTATTCTCTGTTAAACCACTTCCTAGATATTTAAATTTTCATACTTACTTGATTCTGACATCTCCAATTCATCTTGGGTTGTCTTTCATGTTAATGACCATACAATCTGTCGTCTTACAGTTGATAGTCCTTTCTTCCCACTCTCCTTTACTACCTTTTCTAGGAGTTCCTGCAGTTTTTTTTCTGTGTCTACTATCAACACTTATCTGCATAACATATGTTGTTGTTTTTATTGTAAATTTGTTGAGCAAAATTATTTAAGCATTTAATTTTTTTAACAAGGGTTTTCATAGATTATCCAAGTATATTTAAGGGAAGCTGTTTAATAGATGTAGTGATGTGTAAAGGAGGCATATAAAAAGTGATGTGATGCGTAAAGGAGGATATAAAAGGCAGTATCGCTATACCTATGGGAGAGTTATCTTCTCTTGACAAGACTACATCTGTCAAAGAGAACACCTATCATAACAATATGGCATCACTGATCAGTTATTTAACCAAGATGGAGGATCCTGAATATCTAGAAACCTGGCTTAGGTCTTTTGCAGTGTCAGCAAGAGTAAAAAAAAAAGTTGAATGACACCAAAGCTAGTGCAGGAGAAAATGAAGTTATGGATTTGTTTTTGGCCATAAAAAAATCTCCATCATGGTCTATCCCAAAGTGTTGGAAGATTTAGCATATGAAAAAATTGATGCCATCATAAAAGCAAATATACGACCAAAAAAAAAGAAAAGACTTGTCATAGTGGATAAAACTAGATTTCTCAAAAGTAGACAGAGACCAGACAAAACTATTATACAGTATGTATAGCAATTGAAAGAAGTGTCAAGATATTGTGAGTTTGAAAGAAGGGGTTTAGAACAAATGTCTATCAAAGACAAGCTAATTTTGCTAAGACTGATTGAAGGAATGCCATCCAAACGTAAAATTCTAGAGCCACTTCAAGCTCATAATATGAATCTTGAATCATGTGTGGAGTTCTTTCAACAACTGGAATTGATTCAAAATTTAATGCCTCCAAAGGCAACATAGAGATTAACAGTGCTACTAAAATCTTGTATGCAGATATTGCAATAAGGAACATAAAAAGAGCAAAAATAAGTGTCCAGCCTTTGGGAAATGGTGTTTTAAATGTAAAAAGAGGAATAATTTGCAGACAGTATGCATATATAAAAAGCAAGTGGAAAAAGTGGAAAATATAGATCCTCCAAATGAAAGCATGGAAGTATTTGAGATAAAAGCACAAGATAAAAGTAGGGAAATAAAGTTGAACTTTACTCATGCAGGTGGATACTGGAAGTGATGTTACAGTTTGGGAAAGAATGGATAGACCAATAGTATAAGTATTCTCCAGTTGAAATAGTTTGATGGGTCATCCCTATTGGATTAATAAGATGGACTTGTCTGCCATTTGGAATAAAAACATCAAGTCACATTTTCCAAAAAGCCATCTGTTATGTCGTGTATATTGCTTAGTAAGCATTTCACTTCCGTTCTAGTTGTTGTCCATTTATATTATGAGCTACCTGCTCATATGCAAATCATACTAATTTGCATATCACTACACCATCAAAAAAGTTTTAGATGGGATTATAAATATAATTGTATATCAGGACAATATTGGCATTGGTGTGCACAGTAAAGAACAGCTCAAAAGTAAAACAGAGCAAGTTTTGAGAAAATTAAATAGCGCAGATATGACAATTAATTGTGATAAATGAAAAATTAATTGTGAAAAAATTTTGTAACTAAGATATCAAATATCCAAAGACAGTATATCACTGGATGATAACCTCATTAATAAGATATGAGTGATAGCCCATTCAAATTGATGGAAAGACAAATAAGATCTCCAGTTACCATGTCATTTGCAATAAATGAAAGTGTATGGTACAGAAAGGACAGGGATTCAGGTCCTGAAAAGTTGAATTTTGTGGTGCAAAAAGGATTTAACACAGTTGTATTAACAAAGAAAGAACAGTGAATACTGTCCCATGAAGACTAATTTAGAACCACAAGAGAGCATGAAGTTATGGATAAAGAGGAGGAATAGGAAGCAGAACAAATGGCACAAGAAAGGATGAATGAATCCAGTATTAAGAGTGATCAAGAAGACTACCAGAGATATGAAAGTGAAGAACAGGAGCGGGAGGAGAGAATGAGTGTATCCAGTAGTAGAGAGGAACAATATGGGGATGAGAGTGACCAGTGATATCATGATGATTCAAATAAGGAGAATCAGATAAGATCTAGATCTATAAAGAGAAATAAAAAACTCATTCTGAGAGATGGATTATGTCTCCTAAGGTTGTTCATAAAAGTCCAAGATCAACTAAAAGTATAAAGCCTCTTAGGTTCAGGGAGGTGTAGTGATATGTAAATGAGGTACTGTATAAAAGGCAGTATTGCTATACCTATGGCAGAGTTATCTTTTCTTGAGACTATATCTGTCAGAGAGAATACCTATAATAACAATGTACATGGACAATCTATGAATGCTCATGTTAAAATAAATTAATTTATGCTGTAAATAATTTTGCTTTACAACTTTGTAATAAAAACTATTGAAAAAAATTGCTCTTATATAATTGGCTATTCAATTTTGATTTAGCTACTTTGAAGGCTAGTTCTGGGTATGATGATAAACTACATCTGGCATTAAGGCCTCTGATTGGAAGATTGTAGGTTTTGAGGAGCATGGAACAACCTCTTAATTGCTGTTGTTCTCAGGTCCACCCTGACCCAGGGTGTTAGCACCTGTTAGGATCTCAGCTATGGGCAAATAATGACCGCCCCCCCCAAACAAAAACAAAACACTATGAAAGTATAAAAATATTTTATGTTAAAATTATCAATACATACTTATAGTAGAATTACCAACAATACATTTTATAGCAAAATGACCAACAATACATTTTATCTGTAGTTGAAGCCATAAAATTTCATTCAAAATATTTAGATTTTGGCATTAAATAACCCTTAGAGGTTGACATTCTGCTAAACAAAAACAACTAACCAACCAAACTTGGAGGCAGGGAACCACACCCAAAATAGAATCCATACACAAAATTATGGTAGCCTGGCAACAAATATGTCCGGCAGTTTTAAGGTAACTTCTTAATCTAATCGTCTGTACAAGCATTACATGAGTATTTCAGTAGTGTTTCCAACTGCCACAAATGCTAAGGTTCTCCCTTGTCCAGAAACATAAAAACAAACCAGAGTGTTTCAAGGTTAAGCTTTCACTCTTTCTGTATTCCTCATTATCACTTCAGTAAAGAGTATCTATCTCAGTTGTTCTTTGTAGCTGATAAATGGAAGTTTTTATCATCATTGCGTTCACCTTGTGGGTTGACTGCACATGAAATTGGACCCAAAGATTTATGCCAAAGCAGACCATGATCTCTGGCTAATGTAATCAATTACAAAAGATCAAGGAGTTTTATTTTTAACTTTATTATTCTCAGTAGCTATCATTATGTTCATTTTTTTTAATGTATTTCATATTATAGATTTTACTTAAAACTTTTGATGTGATCGATAGGTGGATTGTTGCCTAGGTATAATGGAAATATTTATAAGATGCAGGAACCCTGATTTAAAAGAATTACTCAAAGTAGAAGGTTAAAATGGTTATGATAAATGAGGTATGTGATATGAATGCTAGATTGATTGATTTGTTTTTTTTTATGGCTTTTATGGCTTATTTATTTGGGATTATAAGAATAATTCTTTTTTTTTACAGGTGAATATCACATTAACAATTTTTTATGAAAACAATGGTTTTCCCAGATACAAGTCCTCCTATGTAACCCATAGCTGGGCGGGGAGGATAAGGAGTGATATGAATGAAAGAGGAGGTGCTAGGAAATTCAAATAAAGAAGATAAATAATGATTGCCCCTTGACTTGAAAAGGTTAAGATTTTAGTGTTCTGGGAAGAATCAACATAGGAAACTGTTCCACAAAGTGACTGTTCTTGGGAAAATGCAGAGTGTAACTTTATTCTTACATTTGGAATATGGAGGAAATGAGAGTGATTTGACTCTTTGGGTGTAGCATGGTGAGTCATAGCTGTAAAAATCTGAACTGGTTGAACTAAAGAATGGAGCTCATCTGAAGATTTATTATGAAAATAGCAGCAGAATAGTGATAGACTGACAAATTTGCATCTGCAGAAAAG
The DNA here is from genome assembly GCA_903632075.3 of Acanthosepion pharaonis. Taxonomy (NCBI): domain Eukaryota; kingdom Metazoa; phylum Mollusca; class Cephalopoda; order Sepiida; family Sepiidae; genus Acanthosepion; species Acanthosepion pharaonis. Next base: position 100,893 of record CAHIKZ030001740.1, on the reverse strand, counting down.
AGGCTGCAGCAAAACTGCTTTGAAGCTAATATCTCTGATCGTATTATGTTAGCCCACAATGTCATTGACATTAGAGGTTTAACCTTCCACCAAACAACCCATAATTATTTTGGGTGGCTTGTTACACATAGCAGCTGAGCAGAAGTCTGGCAAAATGACGTCTGACATGAAATTGCATACAAAGCAGAGGTGGATCACTTAATTTCTACATGCAGAAAAAATTGTACTAATTGACATTCATAAATACTTGCTGGATGTTTACAGAGATCAAAACACCGGATGTGAGTACAGTTAGGTGGTGGGTAATGTGTTTCAACAGTGACAACAACAGTGTTTGTGGTAAGCCATGTTTCAAGGCAGTCCTTCACAACTGTCAATCCACAAAACAATGAGTATCTCAAAAATGCATAAGTAATGGTATTATGTGGAAATAATGTTTGATGGCTGAAAACTTGTGCTATCCAGCAGTGTTATTGTACTTCCTATAAGTTAAGAAAAACTAAATAGGAGACATCTAACATCAAAAATAGTTTCTCTGCATTTTCTTGTTCATATTCAATACTTCTTAGAGATTAAAGTAAAAGTGAAATTAAGTAAATCTACCAGTTGATTCATTGCATTGCATGCATACTAAAAAAAGAAAACTAAAAATGAAACAATTAAACTAAAAGTAAAACAAACTAATTTTTAGTATAAAGATGTAGCATTTCTACTATATCACCTGAATAATCTACAACATAGAGATGGGTAAATTGCCTATCTTTATGTGGACTCTTCTGGTGATATATAAAATAAAATCTAATTTCTATAATGATGCAGTTAAAGTAAAAATCAAGCATTCAATTGCTTCACATCAATCATGTTTTGTCTCAAAAATGTAGATTTTGTTCTTGAGAAACCGTTCTTTTTTTCTCTGATAATGCTGGACTGGTCAAAACAAGTCAAAGTAGAAGTTCCCCAAGTTGTCTTATATTTTTACCATACACAACAGAGACAGATATAGATACAGATACACACTGCGTTGTATTCATATGGATGCTTTCTTTGTCATTTATGTATTTTTGTTATATTTTATTTAAAGGGTTTTGGGGGATATCATTCCCTCAAGTTCCATAAACTCCACTTAGGGTTATGGGGTCACAATTCTCAGTATGTTAAGCATTGCTACTGTGGTTTTTATAGCAAGTAGGTTTTTATGGAATGGAGTTGGTAGCCCCATGCATAATCGGTTTTGAATTCAGAGTTTTCTTTCACTTACACTGGGTGTCAGCCATGGTTAAATAACCCAGTCTACCGTACTATTTAACCCATGCCTGGAGGGAGAAGAGATGGTATTTGTGTGAAAGAGAATGTAATGAACTCAACTGGAATAGAACTCAGCTCACCAATTTCTTGTTTTGAGCTACTAGCCATTACACCACCTGCACATCCATTTGGATTTATAGGTCCCAATTGTTTTTTCATTACAGCAATATTTTGACAAATTCATTCTTCAGTCTTCCTCAGATGTTCAGTCTGCATGGGAAGAGAAAAAAGGCTATTTTGCCAGTAAATATAAATAGTGTTTTAGAACTAAGAATATATTATTTTTGAGATCGTCAGCACAGTTGTTGTGTGATCTGTGTACACAGAACTTGAACAATATGGATTCTGTGATCTGTGACTATTATCTTCAGAATATGCACCTGAAGTGTATTAACCAGAGAACCAATGCCCAAGATTATGTTTTGGATTTGCAGAGAATGTTATATCTGAAGTGCTTAAAATATTCAGAAACTTCTATATTTCTTTTAATAATTGATAGTTGAGGGTGAAAATAAATAAACTTCTGTTTTAAATCTGTGTGTTGTTATTTTTAACATTACCTGCCTTCATAATAATAAAGATATTTACCAGTAAAATAGACCCCCAGGCTATTTTGCCAAAACCAGTAAAATAATCTTAAAAGCATGTTTGTCTACATTATTGGGACCAGCAAAATAAACTGGGTATTTATTTTACCAAGATCAGTAAAATAAGCTTAAAAGCATGTTTGTCTATTTTACCAGAACCAGCAAAATAGCCTGGGGGTTTATTTTACCAAGACAGGTAAAATAAACTTAAAAGCATGTTTATCTATTTTACTTGGACTGGTAAAATAGCCTGGGTATCTATTTTACTGAGAGGGGTAAAATTAGCTTAAAAGCATGTTTGTCTATTTTACTGGATCTGGCAAAATAACTTGGTGGTCTATTTTACCAGGACTTGCAAAATAGCTTCTTCCTTTAAAAACAGGCAACAATCAGTACCCTTTTATTTTTGGCAGAAAAAGTAAGTTTTTTTTGTGCTTCAATTTAAAACTAGGTCTCATTTAATTTTAAACAAATCTTTCCCACAAGTAAATGACATTGAAAATAAAGCTGAGTTCACTTTTCTTATCATCCTTAGATCATGATGTTCTAATTGTCAGTGAGAAGCAATAAACTGAGGACAATTGTGAACAGCCAAACTTGAACCAGTGACAAAGATTGAGAAAATCTAATGTTGCATATGGATAATATAGATAACCTATGCATATAACCTATAACTAATAGATAAACCTAATTAAACACAGTTGTTGGCTAAGATAGTGTCTGAAAAATAATTCTTTAATTTATTTTTTTAAGTCAACATAAATTGTAAACAGTCAAAAGATGAGAAAACTTTAGAAGGAACCAGAAACCTAATCCTAAACATGAAACAAGGGATAAAACTGTGGAGGGTAGTTGACTTTGTGCTGCTAACAGAATTTGAATGTCGGTGGACCGCAATAAACAAAACAAAATGAAGCCTTGAGTAGAAAATGAATCACCAATGTTTATTAAGATACATGAGTACAAAGATGCAAAAGTATAGAGAATGGTTGACCTCAAGTCAGCATGACGTTGAGTGAGGACGGCTGAATCTCCCTTTTGTTGGGACAGCATCCAAACACATCCAAATTCAATGATTGGGAAGTGAGAAAGACTGATCATGTCCTTTCTGGAAGTGGGCTCATAAAATTCACATGTGACTGGAAACCCTTTTTGGTTTCATTTTTCCTTTTATAATATTAAATTCTTTATTTTTTTATTATTATTTTATTTATTAATTTATTTACATTCTCCTACAAACCTCTACTCCTATTTAATAGACCAAGAAGGAGTGTGATAGGTTCACCTATCATCTGGTTCACACTACTCCTCTTGCATTTTAATGGCATTATCACCTATCTCTAGGTTAGCCTGTTATATGTTCAATTCCACTCCTATACTATATTTGTTATAACTGATCCATACACTAAGGTATTTGAAGTGTTTAAAAAAAGTCTTGCAAAAACCTTGGAATTATTGGGAATTTGAGAAAATTCAAAACCATATAGATGACAACATTATTAAAATAAGCTCTTTGGAGAGTACTGGAATGTTAAGGAGACTTGCTGTCACATGATCTCTAGAAAATGCTATCAGTTACTACTAGCATACAATGAATACAATTAACAGTTCACAAAATTAAATTCTTTTTTTTCAAAATCTTATAATATAAAGCTACTGCAAACTTTGCAAAATATAGGTTAACTGTATACAAATTAGGTAAACAGCCTCTGACTTTGAAATTACTGTTTCCAAATATTGGCTTATAATAAAGACCCCAATCATTTTAAACTTCTTAATCAGAAACTCTTTTCCATGGAGCTATGATCTGTGTGTGTGTGTGTGTGTGTGTGTGTGTGTGTGTGTGTGTGTGTGTGTGTGCACAGATTGGCTTGTCTCAATCAATAATCATTTCTCATAAAACCATTCAAGCTGTTTAGATATTAGTAGTAAAAATACTTATTCCTTTCCTGAATTATTTACAGATCAATGCTTGGATCAGTGGACTACAAAGGAAATAATCATGGTTTGATTCACCTTATTTGTAAATCTATAACATATGCTTGCTTAGATTATAAATTGTTATTATTACATTAATATTAGAACATAAAAAATGCTACTATATGGTGAACTCTCCCGTCGTATTCAACATTTGATAGTCAAGCAGCTCAGTTCCTAAGGACTGACAGCCCAGACACCAGCACATATGATTTGATTATAGTGGTGAAGGCATTGTGCAGAACCAACCACACTTTTTGAAGGGTCGAATATAGAGACCTGGTGCACTACATGCCACAAGATCCTCAAATGACCCTCTGCAGGTTTTGAATTTAGAGTTGTCCTTCTCCTAGACCTGTTGCCATCCAAGGCTATAGAACCCAGCCTGTCCTGCTATTTACTCATAGCCGGAGGGAGAAAAAAAGGATTAATACCTTTCCCAAGGGTATTAGCACGTAAACGAATGTAATGGATTCGAATGGAATTCGAACTTGGTTCTCCGATTCCTCAACCTGAGCCACTATTCACTACTCCACTGTGCCTCTTAATATAGTGCCTTGCTTCTCTCACTCTCTCTCTCCCTCTGTGTGTGTGTGTGTATATATATATATATATATAGGTGAATGTCAGTGTAATCATGTCACACTTTTTCAACTTTACTCCTAAAGGTTGTGGTCCAAAATATCATACCATTTTGGAATCAGACTGACTCCGTGAGCAAATTAAAAACATTCCAGGATGGATCTAGACCAGAAATCCTGAAATTCTGGATTTCCAAGTTTTCATTATTGCAATTGTTTTCCGTGATTTTTTACAGGATTTTTTACTCTGATTTTTTTGTACTATAAAAATTTTTATAACTTGGAAATAAATTTGGGAATTATTGAAATTAATTGGGAAATCAGGTGTAAGTCACCTATGAAATTAAAATAATTGTTTGTACAGAAAGTAAGGACCTACATAGATCAAATTGTTTTTAAATTAAGTGGTGGCAGAAGAATTATTGTTGAACTTTTTAAAGGTAAGCTTAAATATTAATGCAATAGCTAAAATGCAGTAATCAATTTTGAGCTCTTCTGTAGTTTATTGATGCCTATCCCATCTACTCCTCCCTTCTTATTGTGATGAAGGCCCAATCAAGACCCCTCACAAGAGCTAGCTTTTAAGCTAGTATCTATATATATATATATATATATATATATATATATATTAATGTATTAATTATAGATTTGTAAAAAATCTAATGTTAATGATAGGTTAATGAAAATCTGATATTAATAAGTTTCTGCTTATAACCCTCCTCATATCTGGTAATGAATGTTGGACAATTTTCTCACAGATAAAGAGAAGACTTGAGGCAACAGAGATGTGGTTCTACAGAAGGATGTTGAGAATACCATGGACAGATCATGTGAGTACCAAGGAAGTTTTAAGTAGAATGGAAACAAAAAGAACATATCCTTACAATAATGTTTTACAATGTTCATCCTATACAAGGCCCAAAACAGAGGGTTACAGAGTATGAGGCACCACCCCAAGCAAGGTGATAATGCTACCAAGATACAAGGGGTTACTGGAAGTGGAAGAGAAGAAAAAGATTTTAGAAGGAACATGAAACCCAATCCTAAACAGGAAACAAGAGATAAACCTCCTGTTCAAAAGACCCGGGATGAGTGTAAACAGGATGATAAGTAAACATATGTACTCTTACAGAGGAAAAAGTAAGGACCTACATATAGATCAAATTGTTTTTAAATTAATGTTATAAAATGTTATAAAAATAAATAGTAAATAAAAGTTCAGTGCTTTAGGTGAAGATATTGAAAGTGTAGAGTATAAGGAACCAGAAACCCAATCCTAAATGGAAAACAAGCGATAAACCTCTACTCCTGTTCAACAGATCAGGGAGAAGTGTGTACTGGATAATAGGCAAATTATCTACACCCATTGAGGAAGAAAAAATGTAAATAAATAGTAAATAAAACTTCAGAGATTTAAGCAGAGATGTTAGAAGAATGTTGTTGTCGGTACCCACTCGCACTGGGATCATCATCCTCTCTCCCTATTCTCTTTCTCTCCCCTGGTGGCAGTGTTGGAGTTGGCTGTGAATCAAAGAGAGTTTGACAAGGCCATTCACATGAATTTGATTTTGGTGGATAACTCTGCAGAGGAGCCCACACACTTGGCCAGAAGTGCCCCCCTTATAGCTCAGAGGATTAAAACAGGTGAGATCTGGCAAACCTGGTTGCATTGGGCTGACAGACACTTGGTATGTCAAGGTCCACTTTGGTTATGCCTGCCTAACTGGTGCTGCCCTCTTCCTCCAGTTTGGCCATTGAGACTGTGTAGATCTTTGCCTATTTTGCTGCTAGGGTATTCATTAGACATATAGAGTTGAAGTAAACTTTAGAGGAACCAGAAACCTAATCCTAAACAGGAAACAAGAGATAAACCTCTACTCCTGTTCAGCCTAGAATCAAAGGAGACAAAGAAGTAGGTATCAAGCTGAACTTTCCTGACTAAAAACTGAAGTTATGGCTTATTTTCTATGATTTTTTCTAGTTGTAAGAAAATCCCAACTTAAAAATCTTATTTTATGATCAGCATGAAGTCATAAACATGAATCTCTCACCAGCATTTATTAATTTATAATTCCACACAAAAACATATTTTGATGTTATGCTTGTGTTTATTGCTGCATTAAAGTTCAGCTAAGAATTTAGATTTCCAAAAGGTTTGGGTACTTGAAATCTTTTGTGAAATTCTCACAACCAATTTAAGTTGAATATGATGCAAGAGTTCATGACAGTGATTATTTTTTAAATAATCTATGATGCAATAAACAGACAGTTCAAATCTACGATATCTTTTTGGGACCAAATGCTCTATTTAGGTTTGTTTTTCACAGGAATTAGCTTAACATCCTACCCTTTAGACAAGTTTTCCAGTTCAAAAAATATTAGGAAAATTGCCAAATATTTTGACAAGCTAGTTAAAAATGAATGTGTGCATAAAGTAGCAGTTATTGACATAGAAAGTGGGAATGGTATGAAGAGTTCAAATTCCAGTTGAGTTCATTACATTCACTATGACACACATATCTTTGGGAAAGATATGAATCCATCTCTTCTTCCCCAACCATGGGTTAAATAGCAGGACAGACTGTGCTCTCTTGTATTGATTGGCAACCAGTCTAGGAAAAGGTCAACTCTGAATTTAAACCTGCAATTTTATTAGAACTGGTGCAATGGTCAATTCACCCAGCTAGCAGGGTGGCAATATTTAATGACTAAAAAGACATAATTCCCTATCTAGCAGAGTCAAACCAGCATATAACAATCTGGTTCTTCAAGAGGATAAAGGTGAGTTGAAAATATTTTAATTTTAATAAAACATACAAAAATGTGTGATGGTGGGAATATAGCAACTGGAGGCTTATTGCATATTCTTCATCAGGACTCCAAATACTATGTATGAAATGACTACAGACTGAAAACAGTATCTTAGTTTTTCATAGGTATCATTTACCATAAGGGCATTTTAAGAGTACAGGGTTTTGCATGAGGTTATAGGCCATAAGACAAAAGGGAAGAAAACACAAAAGCTACAACCACAAAACTTCAAACAGACCTTCTACAAATTCTTAACTCCTTATCATTGCATCTTTGCCCTACACTTGGAGGCACGGTGGAGTAGTGGATAGCATCTCAGATTAAGGAATCGGAGAGCCATGTTCAAATTCCAGTCGAATCCATTACATTCACTTACATGCAAGCTATGGGTAAATAGCAGGATGGACCGGGTTCTATAGACTTGAATGGCAACTGGTCTACCGCAGAAAGAAATGGCAACCTACTGCATGAAAAAAAATCTGCCTTATCAGTCATGTATTGAAAGATATATGATTGCCTAAGTGTGTATCACACATGGCACATAACTAACCTACACCTGGCAAGGAGCTGGTGTCTGGTTCCATGAAATGCACTCCTTAGGTTTATGTCTGGGTCACAATACCCATGCTACAATTTCCCGCCAACTAGTTTTGAATGATGTCTGGGTCATTTTGCCAGTCAAACCTTGATCTGTGTCAAAATCATTTTCTCAGATTATTTCCAGGTCCAACACTTTGCACTTCCACACCATGCAAAACATCACAAATCCATAGTTAAATCTACAGTTATTAAAATGATAAACAAGGAATGGATTGAGGACAATTTGAAGACATTTAGGAAATGACTGTTATCATATGTGAATGATGATTTAGAATGTTGTATACATCTGTTTCAAATCATTTGATGGTTAGTGATGCTTGTGTAAGACAGGCTTATTTATTCTTGGGCAGTTGCAGGAGGTTTGACAAGCAGTGGTTGGACTTATAGTGCTGATCTTAGGTTGCATTTCTTCAGAAATGGAGGATGCCTGTCAGATTCTTGGTAATGGTTCAAATCCCAATGCCTGCTGCAAACAAGAGAGGGAACTGTAATAAAACAATCTAAGAAAAGGACACTAACATATGTGACATGTTAAAAGCTATACAAAAATAATGGATAGCAGCTCAGATTGAGGAATTGGAGAGCTGAGTTTGAATTCCAGTTGAATCCATTACTTATGTGCTAATACCCTTGGGAAAGGTATGAATCCTCTTCTTTCTCTCCCCAGCTATGAGTAAATAGCAAGACAGACCAAGTTATATAGACTTGGATGGCAACTTGTCTATGGCAGAAAGAAATGGCAACCTACTGCGGGAAAAAAATCTGCCTTGTCAGTCATGTATCAAAAGATACATGATCACCTAAACATGTATCATGCATGGCACATAACCTTGGGAAAGGTATGAATCCTCTTCTTCTCCCTCCAGCTATGGGCAAATAGCAGGACAGACTGGGTTCTATAGCCTTGGATGGCAACTGGTCTACCACAGAAAGAAATGGCAACCTACTGCATGGCGTTTCCAAATTTCTGGCAGAATGAATTATGTTATGGTGCTCTTTTTCTTACAGATAGTGCCCAACTGACCCTACTATACTGTGCAGTCTACAAAAGCAAAAACAAACAATATGCATGAAATTAAAGATATAAAATGACGACAATTTACTCATTGCATAGGATATGTATATAGGATTAATACAAATATAAAATTTTTTGCTTAGGTGGCTGATGTTCTACTTTAGAGTTTTGTAGATGAATCTTTGTGTAATTGTTCAGTCCACTTGTCAGGAGGTATCAGTAAATCTATATCAATTTTCTTGTCTTCATTATTTTTCTATTAAGCTAAAAACCCCAAAAAATAATTTATGCACTTTTTATTGGTGTTTGGTTAATTTTTATTCTTTCTGTGTGTGTTTGTGTGTGCGTGCATGCATACACATGTAAGTATGTGTGTATGCTTGTACATGTGTGTATGTGCACATGTGTAGGATGTTATGATTATTCCTTCTTTGTGAAATTTTCTTGTCTCCTTGTATTTAGCAATTATATATACAGGCTACAGAAGAAATACCTCTAAACATATACCTCCCTGAAAATCCACCCACATAATGGTAAGATATTGTTATAGTGAAACACACCTATTCTATAGTTAATAGACTCTCCCACCTATAATAAGTAGGAGTAGTAAGAGTAATAGGGGTCGGTCAGTTGCTCAGTCAGTCAGTTGATGGCAGATGACAGTTAGTCGGATACTAAAGTTTCAGTGACCACAACTAGATTACTCTGCGTTATACCTATTATATCAAGTTCCTAACGTTTTGTACGTCAAACCTATTTTAGGACTGACTTAGTACAAATACAAGCCTATACTGTGAAATCACTTCACAACAGATATTAATCTCTTCATTCTACTAATTGTGTGAATGTAAACTAAATAACAAGATATTAACAACTGTATATGCGTGCGATATCGTGCACATGCATATAAGCAAATAAATATTTATTAAATTTAATTTATGGTGCAAACAAAACAGTGCTCAGTGTAGTTAAACAGAGCTATGAAGTATATATTAATAAATACACATATACCTATGTCTGTAGTGCAACTTAAAGTTTCATGATTTACCAAATCGTTAAACACACACACACACACACACACATATATATATATATATATATATATTATGTATAGAGTGTGTGTGTGTGAGAGAGAGAGAGAGAGAGAGAGAGAGAGAAAATTAATACATGGTTTGTCACTTATCTGATTGATGTTACCTTCAACATCCTGACTCCAGAGTTTTGTAGATGAACCCTCCTTAAATCAGTCCACTTGTCAGGGGGTATCAGCAATTTACTGTTTATACTTCTTGATTTTTTTTTTATATGCACTTTTCATTGGTGCAAGTTTTTTTTTTTTTTATAGTGTATGTGTGTGTACACAAAGTATCAGCCTGTTGTAGTCCAATGATGACAATGTCTCTGCCATCAACATTGCCAGTGTATATGGCTCATCAGTTTGAAACTGAAAGTATCCAGATGCCCATGAACTTGATAGCTAAATTCTGCAATTAGAGGCTTATTCTTTACTAATAATTATGGAATGGTGATTTGGAATTTGTTACAGAAAGCAACTGAAATTAAGATGGAAGAGCTATTAGTCAAAGATCATATTATAATTCTCTTTGTTCTTCCATCAGTTAGTAAGTTACCATGTGTGTTACATCCTGTCATTACCTCAGATAAATAATGGACCAAAAACCTTCTGGTGAAAAATTAAATGATATATCAGAGACTCTGTATGGTTTTAGCAAGAAAGAGTGGTTGATTGGTTGGTTGGTTGGTTGGTTGGTTGATTTTGTTTAGCGGTATATCAACCTCTATGGGTTATTTAATGCCGAAATCTAAATATTTTGTATGTAATTTTATGCTTTCAACTACAGATATTTTGTACATAATTTTATACTTTCAGGATAAAGGTATGTTTTTAGATCACAAAAATATTTCATTGTAATTTTACTATAAAATGTATTTTTATATTTTTAGTGCATTGATTGTCATTTTGCTATATAAATGTATTGTTAGTCATTTTATTATAAAAAATGTAAATGTTGGTTTTTTTGTTTGGGGTTTTTTTCACTATTTTCCCAATTCAAAAAGACCCTAACAGGTTTATTTCACCTATTTGGATCTGGGGGAACAAAAAATTTAAGAGGGTAAGAAAAACAAAGCATACATTTGAATTTAGAAAAAAAAGAAAGGGAAGATAAGGAAATGATAATGCTTCTTATGTGTTTATGTCTGTTTCAATCCAAATAGAAAAATTTCAAGTTAAATACATATTTTACTTTTTATTTTCTTTAAATAAAATACATAATTCATACTTATGATTTTTTTCTGCCATATTTACTGTTAAGTTGTTAAGCTCAAATATTTAATGATGCAATAAGGAAATTTCCATGGGTATTTTATAGTTGTGGAACTTTCCATGAGCTTAGTCAATAATTAACTTAAGAATTAAAATTCATCAGAAAATTCAAATAGAAAAACCATGAAATTTTTGTGTGCACTGTTAGTTAATAAGACTTTGGCAATACTTCATCTAAAAAAATTCAGATAACCTTCTGTTCTGGGTATGACAATAAACTACATCTGGCAGCAAGACCTCTGATTGGGAGGTTTTGAGGGCATAGAACTATTTCTTTAATTGTTGTCCACCTTAACCCACAGTGGTAGCACCTGTCCGGGTCCCTGCTATGGAAAATAGTTAACCCCCCCCCCCCAAATTGGGGTCAAGACACTATGAAAGTATAAAAACTTTTATAGTAAAAAAAACCCAGTAATACATTTTTCATAGTAAAATATTACCAACAATACATTTTTGTAAAAAAAATTAATACAAATTTTATTATAAAAAAAAAAATACTAAGCTCCTAAGAAAATTAAATTTTGGCATTAAATTATCCATAAGGTGTTGATATGCTGCTAAAAAACAAACAAACATCAGATAATCTTCATATTTTGTCTTGGTTTTCATCATTTAATTAGTTTCCATTCTGACAAAACATTGGTTATCATTATGACCTATTGAGAATTAACAAATTTAGTACAGAATAGAATAGTCTATGCTAGAGATAGTTTCCCATACCACAAATTGCTACAAAACCTAAATGTTTACCAGAAAACTTGAGTCATATTCTTAAATAGCCTCATCAGATTGAGACTTCCATATGGATGTCATAGATGGCACCAAACCCGTTCAGAAATATCTAAACTGTCAGCTGTATGCAACTGATTTCTAAGATCAATGGTTAAAAATGGCTTTCAGTGAATGAAGCCTGTGTATCTTGGCAAAACCATCCTTCTTTGAACATTGTAGACTGGCACTACAGAATCACAATCAAAAAACTGTAGCAGATAGCAGAAGCCATCTCAATTGAGGACTTTCAACAGCATGTTCAATATTGGCAAGAGCAATAACAGCTACTGGACTTAAACCTATTTTCATGAAAAATTTCTTTACAAGAAAGATTTTATGAATTTCAACTAAAAGTAGTACTAGCTGCTCAGTCAATGAATGATAAATGTTTTCTTATATGAAAATGGCTAATATTACCATTATCATAGGTTAGGTATTAATGTAGATAATACCTAATAACATAAACTGACAAATTTTGGATGGCTTGTTTGAACTCTTCAGATATAGGTTAATTAATTTTAGTGAGTGACTAGAATGTCATCCTTGATCCCAAGATAAATCTCTAGGGCACTAGAGCTTCTCAGGTTAATATTAGGGATTATATAAACAAGGTCATGTCAACAAGTTTTGGGATATAGACTTGTAGTAGTGATTGCTTTGGATTACTAGCAAGTTATTTGGTCAGAGTGATAGTAGAATCCTATTAGATATATACAGGGCATAAGTTTCTACATTTCAAATTACACAGATTTCAACCTAGTCTCCTACCAAGCATTAATATGTAGATGTAGAATTAGAATAAAAAGACACTGAAAACTGAACATTTTATTGCTGAATAAATGTAATTTCTATTTAATTTTGGCATAAGTTTTTTGCAGTGTTATCCTGAACTAGCATCTCAGCTTCAGTCACTGCCATAATGCAGCCTAACTGTACCTTAAGAACAGTACTAGATTGACAGCTAGGTTTCATTATTTTATAGTAGAAATTACTAGATTTAACTGTAAGTTTTATGCTAAACATTTCTTCTCTTGCACTTCTCACTTATGGAACTCTCTTCCAGCCTCTTGCTTTTGAGTCAACTTTCATCTTCAAAAATTTAAATGCAATGCCATTCATTATCTTTTATCTTCTTAATTCCTGTTCTTTTATTGTTCTCTCTCCTTAATAATAATTTTTTTTTTTTTCACATTTTCTTTCTTGCATTTCAATCGCTTTATTGCCTTGCTTGGAGTGAAATAATGAAAAAAGTATGTAAGATTATTTTGAAAGAGAAAAATTTGTCTTGTAATCAAACTGAAGAAAGTGGGTAATTATTAATATATGTTAAATTTCTGGGATGTCACATTATCATTATTATATACCTTCCTATTGGCTATTTTTCAGTGAATTTCAAAAACAATATTTAGATATTTGTCCATAGGTTTATTCAACCCCATATGTACCATTTTGTTCCATTACCTTACACATCTTTAAGACAGCTTCATGATTCCATCCTCCCAGAATTTGGCATCTTTTTGGGTGATGAACTGATCTAAGTGGTTTTTAAAGGCTTCTAAAGAACTAAAGTTCTTCCCATTAAGAGAATTTTGTAGGGATCTAAATAAGTGGTAATCTGAAAATACTAGGTCAGGAGTATATTAGGACATCCCACTCAAACTGTACCAATTTCTGCTCGGTCTGCAAAAAGATATAAGTTCTGGTGTTATCCTGATGGAAGGTAACATCCTTCTGATTTGGTAATTCCAGATGTTTTTCATTGATTGTTGCTTTTAATTTGTCTAATTGGGAATGATACATGATGCCTTTCAATTCCTACCAGATACACAGCATTAATTTGGATGCAGACTAACTTTTGAAAGGGTTAATAGTGGCTCATTTAATTTTCTCCAGGACTTTTTCAGTTCATATTGTTTTAAACAATTCACTTTTCATTACCTTGGATCATTCTTTTAGAACATAGGTAATTTTTATTGAGTTTGAGTGTTGCAGGTGGCAAATTGGCCCACAAACATATATTGAAAAACAGAAGACAACAACAAACAAAATGAAGACGTGAGTAAAAAGATATATTGACAAGTTTATTTTAATTAACAAAAATACATCAACAAAAATAAGGTTACTGGGCACTAGGCAAAAAATGTCTCTGTATGTTCATGTAGAGGTTGAGAAGAGCATTGTGCTGAGAAGGACAGTTTTGTAATTGCTGAAGAGTGTTGTCCTTTAAAGAACAGTTTTGTAATTGCTGAAGAGTGTTGTCCTTTAAAGAACAGTTTTGTAATTGCTGAAGAGTGTTGTCCTTTAAAGAACAGTTTTGTAATTGCTGAAGAGTGTTGTCCTTTTTTTGAGTTTTGTAATTGCTGAAGAGTGTTGTCCTTTAAAGAACAGTTTTGTAGTTGCTGAAGTTTTTTTTTAACTGGGGTGAAAAATTCTACAAAAATTAAAGCTGACAAAATCCGGAAATTAATACATAAAGAATTTAAATGTCTCACTCTTAAAGTTAAGATCAACACTAATTTAAAAAAGGTAGATTTCATTGATATTACATTAGACCTAGTTAATAATGTATTCAAACCTTACATGAGAACAACCACCAATTCAGTATATATCCACCAAAATTCTAACCACCCTCCATCAATAAGTAAACACATACCCTCCTCTATCGTATATAGGATTAGCAATAACTCTTCTTTTACAAGCAGAGTAAATTTTATAACACTACCTTAAAAATAGTGGCTATAAGTGCCCTGACATTAAATATATAAAAGATAACAATCATGATCATAGGAATAAAAATAGAAACAGAAAAATCATTTGGTACATACCCTCATTTAACCAAATGGTTAGTACTAAGTTAGGGCAGAAGTTTCTCCATTTAATTAAGAAACACTTTCCCAGAAATAATCCACTTAGTAAGATTTTTAACAGAAATACACTAAAACTAAGCTATAGCTGTACCGACAATCTTGTAAAAATTATTAAAAAATATAATAATAAAATTTTAGACCTGAGTAATATTTGCCATTCCAAAGCAACAAACGTAGATAATACCAACTGTAATTGTAGAAATTCCAACAAATGTCAATTACAAAACTGATGTCAAACAAACTCTCTTGTTTTCCTAAGCACTATTTCTACTATAAAAAATCCAACAGTTAAAAAATTTTATATTGAGAGTATCAAGAATTCTTTTAAAACTAGGTCATACCAACATGTATTATCTTTCTCCAATAATGTATACAGAAACAGGACATCTCTTTCTAAGTATTTTTGGAACTTAAAAGAAGTAAATAAAATCCCTATGGTAAAATGGAAAATACTAAAAACATGGAACTTGTAAATCTTTAAATAAACTATGCTTCTTATGTTTACATGAAAAATTAGAAATCATAAAATATGCTGACAAAAATATCCCTATTAAACTAAATGAGTGAATTAACTGCAAATTGCTGACACAGTTTATCTTTTACTTTAAAATATAATTAAATTTTTAAAATTATGTATTACCATTTCTTATAGCCATAATTCATTAGTATATAATGATCTACCCTTTATGGGTAATTACCTTATTTTGTTTATTCAGCTTTAATATTGCTATGTATTGCTGTTCAATTAATATTATTAATATCTTACATACATGTTCCATGTTTTTAATTTTATCTAAAGAATCAAGAATCTGGAAAAAATTTAAAGAAATTTTTTTTCTGTTAACTTTACGTCTGATTAACCTACCCCTCCATTCAATGTCTTTTCAAAAAATTGAACATCGTATTTGTCTACAATCATGATACATTTGTCACTGACATAGTTTCTGCAATTGTCAATAATGGCCAGACTATTTTACAGTTTATCATGGCATGAAAAAATAACTCACCAACCTCCACCATCTGAGCTTACTTTTCTATTTAGTGTACATCTGACATTTAAATGGTTAATCAAGACATACCCACAAGTCTATTTTTAATTCTGACCTTGTTTCTGCCTTCCTTTTAACTTTCAGAAAAGAGGTAACATTATTAAATTTTTTTAAAAATCATTTAATCACCACTTACTTACCATCACCTGAAGAAGTACAATCAAAGTATTAAAACATGAAAACTTTTGTGTAGCAATTTCAACATGTTTTTATTATAATCTCTTATGATAAAAATAATATATATATATATATATATATATATATATATATATAATGAAAATACACATTCTGGCAGTGTTCAAACCTGCATTTAGGGGAAAATTAGTCTGATCAGACATGCTTTCTGCTGCTCACTTACAGAGAACTTCACAGACCAGCAAGGTTCAATTACCTTTTTCAAGGAATGCTCATCTTCTCATTGTTCAAATCATATGTATATATATATATATATATATATATATATATATATTTTACAATAAAACCTCCCAAATTACCTCATGTGGGTATAGTCTATTTCAGATTAGCACAACCATATGCCAATTCTCCTCGGCCCAAGACGGACTGTCTTGGAATAGGAGTTTTGAATTTAGTTTAGATAGCACTCAGTGACAATCTACAGGGCTATTTAAGATAATGATAACGTTATTGTAAAATGACCAACATATACATTAGCTTTTTTGTCAAAGATGCAATATCCCAAGGGACATTTAAATTGATATATATTGTTGGTTTTATACAATATGTTAATTAGTGGTCGAGCAGTTATTACGGATGATAAAGTTGTATTAAATCTAGTATAGTATATAATTAATTTTATTTTTTTTACTGGTATCTGTGGGAGATATATTAGTATTTATGAAGTTTTTAGGATTTTTTCATCTTGTTTATATATAAAAATGCATCTGATTACAATATAAAAGATTGATATGTTTAGGGTTATTTGAGGAAGTATTATGTTCTATTTGATTTATATTAAAATTTGTAATAGATCACCTTATTTGTTCATTAACAATGTAGTTAGAAAACTTGGACATTGATGAATAGATTTTCAACATCAAGTGAGGCTATGGTTTCATTATCAAGTTTTTATATCTTTAGGATTTGGATTAATTCAAGAGTTGATTTGATGCTATATTTACTGGGAATGTCTGGTGTAATAAGTTGGTTAATGATTTTGGCTGGTTGATAAACAGGAGTGGGGATTTGGGATAGGACGGAGAGGAAAATTTGGTTTGTGTGTTTTTATGGTTCCATAAATGTAACCTGGTTTATAATCACCATTTATATTGTTTTCATCGTCCATTGCATAACATTTGCAAAAACATTCCTGTCAACATTCACAATTTAGAATATTAATAGTCAATATCTGTATAGTTCACCCAGAATGTAATAAGCAAAAACTACAAATTCTTGAATCCATCTTTAAAACTTAACAAAATTAATTATGAATATAGTACAAATGTTCTGAAATGTTTATAATATTTTTGAAATATGTTAAAACTAAACAGTGTTTTTTTAAAAAAACAAGCAAACTATAAACTCCTAACAAAAATTCAATTCTTAACTAAGTTATCTCCATTACATTAAAATTTTTACAATATGGAAAAAATTCTAAAATCACCATTTAATGACTTTGCGCATGATCCTAAATGTTAATAGTTTATTCACAAAAGCTAAAATTTACTTTGGACGCACACAACTATTTGTCTTAACCATCATAACCTTGAAGATGATATTATCTAAAAATAAATACGCTTAAATTCACCTTCATCCCTGCCATGTGCCAACAGCTTAGTGATAGAATCCCGACTGATGCCAATTCAGTTGGGTTTTGATCCTAGCTAGAGGCAACTGGACATTTAGCCACACCGATGAGCTGTGATACAGCAAAACAGTCTGTCTGGATGACAATATATATATATATATATATATATATATATATATATATATATTGTATGATTGTGACTTCTTTGCAGAAGACCATCTCTTCACTTGTTAGTTTTTTATTCAGAATTTTATATATATATTTACTTTTTTGTCAACCAACTTAATTATCCACAATAACTCTTCTATGACAACTAATGTTTTACAAAAGAACAGCATTGTATATCAATTAAAAGTCCTTTGGGTGATTGTATCTCTGACAAAAAAGTAAATATATATGTTGGTTTCACAACAACAACATTATCAAGGAGGCTTACATTACATATGTCGGATTCAAGTTCTATCGCACGAATTTTAAAGGAACATTTCTGTCCACATTTATAATTTAGAGAATATTAATTGACAATACAGATATACACCACCATGAAAATAAAAAGCAAAAACTCCAAATTCTTGTGGCCCTCTATATAAGAAAAATGCAACCAACACTAAATAAGGTTAATTATGAGTATAGCAACAATATTTTAAAATGCCTATAACAGCAATCTTTTAAAATACACAAACTGTAATTTTTAAAAAATTACAATTATCGGATTGATACAAAAGTAATGTCTGATTTTTGAGACAAAGTTTTAGATAGTATTTATGAAATTTGTGCTTCTCGTTATAGTTAAGGAATGTCACAATAAGTAATTTATACCTTTCTCTTTCAGATTATAAGAATATTTTTCATAAGCTTCACAATATTTACACCCATTTTTGTCCCATCTAAAGATCACATTTGACATATTTTACTGTATGAGTTTGAAAAAGATGTCAATACAAGTGAAGCTGAAAAGCCTATTCAAAGCACTTATTGAGATGATGCAGTGAATGAAAGAAGTTGCAGGAGGTGGTTTTCCCATTTCTGAAGTGGGGATTTCAGTTTGAAAGATGAGCAAAAACTTTGTTCAAATAAATATTTGCTTTCATCCTACCATTACCTCTAGAGAACTTGCAGAACAATTTAACATAGACCATGCAACTGTACTCTGCCAATTAAAAAGTATAGGAAAGGTTTTAGTGGTTGGGAAATGGGTCCCACACAAACTGTTCTCCAGAGAATCTGCAACAGCATGTTGCTTGTTGTGAAACATTGCTTTCATGACACCTTCATGCACCATTTTTAGGTAGGCTTGTTACAGGTAATGAAAAGTGGATATTTTACTATAACGTTAAATGCCGCCAATCATGGATCAGTCAAGGAGAGAGATCAGTTCAACAACCAAGAGAAGGGCTTCATCCAAAGAAGATCATGTTGATTGTATGGTGGGCTACTGAAGGAATTGTCCCTTACAAACTGTTAAACAACAATCAAACAATTACAGCTAATCTCTACTCTGATCAATTTCATTGTTTGAAAACAGCTTTGAACCAAAACTGATCTTCCTTAGTGGACAGAAAGGGTGTTATCATCCATCATGATAATGCTCATCCTAACACAGCTCAGCTGATAAAAATCTTTTGGAAGAGCTTGGTTTCATAATATTGTTTCACCCACCATATTCTCCTGACTTTGCTCCTTTTCATTATTGTTTGTTCAGGGACTACAGAATCATTTGGATGGTCTTAGGTTGACATCAAGAGAAGAGGTTGAAAATGAGTTGGATTTAGATTTTGCTTCAAAACATAAGGAATTTTATAGGCATGGCATTTATAAGCTTGTTGACAGATGGAATGATGTTCTAAAAAGCAAAGGAGGTTATGTTAAGGAATAAATATTTTCATAATCATAAACTTTTTCATCTTTAATATAAACCTTGAAATCGGACATTACTTTAGCACTGACCTGATATATAAAAGTTACCTCCCTTAGATAAACATAACAGCCATAACAATTAAGTTTTAAATTAACAATAACAGAGCATGTTCATATGTGTTTATAATTATAACAGAGCATGTTTCATTCACAATTATAAAAATTTGCAACTATCTATTACATTCATTTTTTGTCTTAGGAATTCAACTCTGAAGATGATCTTGATGAGATTGAAAGTATTTGGGAAAATAAAAGAAATGAAAAAAAACTATGGTGCCTGCCTTAATGAATTTAATATTAAGAAGTTGACCCGAGAATTCGAGAGGATTAAAATAAAAATAAGTAGATATAATATGTCCAGATTATTCAACTAAACATCCTTGAATATATATATATATATATATATATATATATATATATATTGTATCTAGACAGCAGTTTTTAATTCAGGTTTAGTTGAAGACCAATTAACGTTCTTGGATTTTTAATTTAATTTTTAAACTGTTTGAATCATTTCTTGGATCCAGTGAAAGTTTGCATGCAAATTGTTCAATATCTTCTGAATACCTTTGACTTTCATAAGCCATTTTTGTGTCTTTTGCAAATCGGATGTTGCAGCGATTTATTGTTCTTGCATGTATAATTAATAAATTCAAGGATATAATACTCATATTTACATAGAAAGTTTTAATCCTATATAAAACTTACTTATATGTCTATTTTGTTCAGCATTGCATCTGGACCAAGAGTATATGAAATATTCAGTGTTCTTTGTTTGCTACAGAAGATGTTTAACCTATAAATTCTTGTTTGGTCATTGAAATATTGATTTCATGAACGGGGTTGGGCTGATAACTTTTCAGCAAACCCTCATATTGCTGGTTTAAAAAAAATCTCATCATCATCCTCATCCTCATCACCATCACCACCAACATCAATATTAGAAAGAGCAATAACAGTTGACTTGCGAAGGCTAATTTTCTGAAAAACTGTTTTAATAAAAAGATTTTAGAAATTTCAACAGAAAATAATCCTATTTTGTCAATAAATGTTGAATGTTTTCTGTATGGAAACAGTTAATTTCACAATTGCCATTAGTGCAAGGAAAGACAGGAAGTTGTGGAGAGCCGTTACCATTAGCATTATTGTAAGTAGATTATTATTGTAATTAATTTTTTATCTTTTCTTAGCTCTTCATTTTTAACACCTTTTATTGTTTAATGTCAATAAGCATAAGGGCCCCAAACAATAAAATAAAAACATTTTCAAAGCATTCCAAAATATTCTTGTTTCTTCTAAAGCAAGAAAAATTGGTGCTGCTTTAGAGTGTGAGTATTCCGTTTTTCTTCCTCAAAATAAAATTTAAGAATTTAAAGTAAACACCCACTAAATGTGCAGGATTTGCAAAAGATATTCTGAAGCATATGTGTACATGTGTGTGCATAGAAAAGGTTAAATTTCATAGACAAGCTGTGAAAAAAGTTTATAAATTTAGCAAATAAAGGAACCAATTACCATTGATAGCTTGTCAAATAAGTACATTTTATATTAGATTAGTTTGTGTATCTGTTTAATCTCATTGTAACGCATGTTTCTTGTGAGATAAAATGTAATTTAATTTAGAGTTTAGAGTTTAGCAAAAGGAAGAAAGAAATTAAATCACCAAAAGTTTGTTAGTTCAACAAAGTAAAACAGGCATTTGCTCTTGAAAATGACCTCCAATCAGTTGTTAGCTGGAACAAGAAATGTCTTGTAAATTTTAATGTCTCCAAAACAAAACTGTTATCTTTTAATCATTATAGCAAATTATTTTTGCCTTCCATCAGCATCACTGATGCTAACCTTCAGGAGAGCAACTCATTGTACATTGGTCATTGATTTTCCACTGACATGAAGTGGAGTAATTATATTGAATAAAGTTCTGCTGCTAGGAAAGTTGGCTCACTGTATCATAGCAGACAATTTTTCTTGCCAGAATCCATCTTGTACATTTATAAATCCACCATTCATTGAATATTGTTGCCATATCTTGTTTGGTGCTCCTGTTATATATTTCTGAGATATATATATATAGATGTTCTGAGATATATATATTTCTGGATTCTCAACAAAATCCAAAGAAGGGTCTGTAATGTTGCTAGTCTTGTCCTGGCAACTCAGCTTCAGTCATTTTCTCACCTTCATGACATGGCTTCTCTCTGTCTTTTCCATAAATATCATCATGACAATTTATACTATTTACATCATGCGGCCTGTTGTCCTCATCTTTATTGCCATATACATGATGTTTTGATTGTTGTACACTCCAAACATCTTCAGGTGATAAACGTTAGAATTTCAATATCATCTAAAGAAGGCCACAGCATACAACAGCTGAAACATCATGAATATGACAATAGCCTGAATGATGTAAATAGTATAAATATATACAATACTGCATCTCAGAAATATAGACAGATCATCATGGCAATTGTTCTGATGAGCTTTCCTCCTTGGTTCCTTAGTTGCATGAATTTAAACATACTACTATATTGGCAATTAGGCATCATTGTTTTACAACTGAAATAGCTAGATGTGACCTTAAGTTCTATTCTATTAGTTTCATCTCTCACACTTCTTACCTGTGGAATTCTCTTCTGCTTTCTTCCTTTCATGTCACTTACAATCTTCAAAAATTTAAATGCAGCATCAATCACTATCTTCTGTCTTCCTGAATCCTATTCTTTTATTGTCCTTTCTCCTCACTAAAATTCTTCTCATTCTCTTTCACATTATCACCTTGCTTTGGGTGAAATGATTAAAAAAAAAAACAAGATTACAACTGATGGTACAGATAACATCTTTAACTCAATGAAAACTGCAGAAGATTCAGAAATTAGAGCACATTCAATACATTTTTGCCTTTCTAAATTAGTCTTTTCTTGAATTAAAATTGCATTATGGTCAAGGCTATTACAATGAACAATAAATGCACTGATTGTATTGTTTTGTAAAATATCCCCATGATAATAAAATAAGGACATCCCATCTCCCCACTCGCTTGTAACCATCCACCACAATAAAATAAACGTTTTTCAGCACTAAAGAGGAATGAGTCAAATGAAACTTAATAAAATTCTACTTAGAGTTGTTACAATATTATAATCCCTTTTGTGTTCATATATCATACTTATTATAAAATCCAGTTTGTGTGTGTGTGTGTGTGTGTATGTTTTCGTTTATATATTGGATTGGATTTCCTACATTTTTCAACCGATTTCAACAAAACTTCACAGGACTACATAAAATTACCTTGCGGTGGTTCTGACAGTGCTAAAAGTTAGAAAAACACAATTTTTTTTGCGCGAAATCAATTTGAAAACACGATTAAGAGGCATCACGAAAATGAAAGGGGGATAACTCATATCGAGTTATACTTTTTATAAAACCCAGGTTGTTTGTGAGTGTGTGTCTGTGTTCGTTTATATATGGCATCGGATTTCCTACATTTTTCAACCGATTTCAACAAAACTTCACTTTTTTTTGGCAGGTAGTGTTTCTTATTGTCTTGCACACTTTTTTCTTTATTTTTACAGTCAGAATGCTTTAAAAATTCCATTTACAAGACAATTGCTTATAATAAAATTCTATTCAATTGGTAGACTCATAACGATTGAAAACAATGCTTTTGTTTGAGTTTGGGTTTGACCAATTCGTAAAAAAAAAACCCAAAAAACAAAAAAAAAACTAATTAAGACATGCATCTCTGTCAACCTTAAACAATAATCTTTGTCAATTTTATTTTTCAGTCTTTATGATGGTCGATACTTGATCTATTTCTTACTGTCACATCCCCGGGCAACGCCGGGCTCTACTGCTAGTAAATTTATAAAATTTATATAAATTCCTAGATCTCTGTCTGAATTTCTGGAATGAGGAGATATCATTATTTACACTATTTTACTTTCGGACTATTGTGCTGAAAGTTAACTGAGCAGTGATAAAAATAAGAACTGGATGAGATATCCCTAGACATTGGCAGTGGAATGAGAACAGTCTGACACTGCAGATTAAATAAAGGGTTCAATTCAGAATTACCTGTAGGTTACCCAGATCAATATACACTTGATGAAGGCCAGAAGGCACAATAGAAAAAACATTGTGATGACAACAACAAAGATGAGGACAATAGTTTAAATGTAAATAGTGTAATTAAATTCCTAGATGGTTCATTTATGTATTTCTTGGGTTGTTTTTTTTTTACAGTCTATTTAGTAAATTTCTGTTTAAGGTTTGATTTTTGGTGTCATAAATCTTTTATTATTTTGAATTAGTTGTAACACATTGTATATTAAGCTTAAAAAATGCAGTTTTAATTAAAAACAAAAGAAATTTATTAAGGTGAAAATGTATTCAATGAAAACTGTGAGAAGTCTTTCAACAAACAAATAGACTGGATGAATAAATAAATATTATGAAGAAGAAAAAGGGAGAAAATAAGAAGAAAAAATTAAAAGTAGGAACATAGTATGAAAGAAATTGAAAATTATGACATTTAAATAGAGCAGAAATGTTACTGTAGTGAACCCCAGTAAAAATAAAATAAAATACAAAAATAATATATATAAACAAAAGAATTCAAATTAAAATAAGACATTTGTGCTTTCCTTTAAAAGCCTTATCTCTTTCTCTCTCTCTCTCTCTCTATATATATATATATATATATACTTCTCTCTCAACTAATGAGAAGGCAAATCTCAAATAAAAAGAGGAAAAAGAAAAAACTGAACCCAGCTGAAAAACGGCAGAAGTTTTCTGGAGTCTAAACATTTGTGACTAGAAATCTACCAAAAGAGGAGAGGCTCCATGCATAACTACTGCTATATAAAAAAAAAAAATGAAAAAGGAAGGAATGCTGCAAAAATAAAATAATTTTGGCCAATCAAAAAAAAAGAGATATAAACTGACAGCCCAGAAGAGGAGAAGGGACCACCAGAGAAACCAGCCATGCATGTCACATGAAGAAATTAATTAGTCATTTGTTTAAGGCATTCATTTCTGCTTTTCGTAGGGCTGAGAAAAATACAGCAGATTGACATCGACCTATTTCTAAGATGACAACTGCTACCAAGGTCTGACTTCTAAACTCTTGACTACCAAACCTAAACAGACTTTCTACTGACTGCTACCAAGATTGGACTTATAAACAAACTTTTGCTACACTAAATTTCAAAGAACCCACTCCAATCTAAATCAAACAAATAAATATATATTATTTGTTAATACCTTTGAGTCCATTTTATTCTAAAGTTTCCAGTAAATAAATGCCAAGAAATTTCTGTTACTCTGTCAACACTGGTGACTCTGATGTGATACACACAGCACAGTACTATTAGCCCTTTCCTTATCAGGAAACATTCAGCATCCATTGACTGAACAGCCAGTATTATTTTCAGCTAAAATTTATAAAATCTTTATATTAAAACAATTTTTTAGGAAAATAGGTTTCTCAAGTACAGTAACTGTTATTGCTCTTTCTAGTATTGAGTAGGGGGGGGTCTTTTATATCCTTTTGTTTGAAGTATTGTGGAACATCATCATCTTGATTATACCATTATTCTCTTTTTCGGTTATATGCACCATCTATTTTAGTTATTGGTGCTGTTAAAAGTCAGCAAGTTCTTTGGTTTCTATCATTTGATACACTTGTTTGTGATCCTGTAGTGTCAGTCCACAAGGTTCAAAGGAGGTCAGTTTTCACTAACATCTACAGGCTTTGTTCATTCAAAACCATTTTTAGCCATTGATCTGAAAAAGTGGTGTTAATCATTGATTCTCTAGTAGCAGGCTTGTAATCATTTTAATTGCAATGCAACTTCTCTATGCAGATAAAATAACAATGACAATGATGATAACGATGAGGATAATGATGACAACAAAAACAACTACTTAAGACTTAACTCTGAGTAAATAATTATAAACCCCCTAACATTTATATATACAAAAATACTTGCAAAAATGAGAAACAGCAAGACATGGAAACAACAAAATGAGTATTATCTTGTTGGTATGTGGTGCTGGAGACATGAGAGACAGTAATGTTACAGAGGAGTAGGTTATTAGAAAAATATCTATATATCAGAAGGTATGATTTGTGTTGACTGCGTGAAAATAAACTTCTCCACAAACATTTTACTTTACAAGGTCATCAACGACAAAATATAAAACAAACAATATTCCTTTTTAGAAAAACAAGAATTTATATACAACATGAGAATGAGAATGTTCTTTAGGACAGATAGAGAGTTTGTTCAGTGTTCCTGTCATTAAAAGGATTTCCAAAGAATTAATCAGTTTAGATCAAATATTTTACATGGTCATAGCTTGATATTGGAGATTAAGGTAAGAGTTGTCTCCCTTTACCTGTTGAATATTGAATATATAGTTTTTGTTAATGAAACAATAAAAAAATGAAAGTTTAAATATTACCTGAACAAAGTTGATTCAACAAATGAGTAAAGTCTTTTGAAGAAAGTAAGTTGTGTTCTTTCTTGAAAGATTGTTGTAATCGAAATTGGTAAATGAAATGTTGATTGATATCAAAAGTTGAATTTTGTGTTTAAGAGATAAAATTTAAGCTTATAACTTTTGTGTAAATTGTGCATTAAATATTAATTTTGGCTGTAAGATAGTTGATTCAAAGTAAGTTTGCATTAGATTATGTTCAAAGTTGCTTTTTGAATAAAATGTTTGGCAAACTGTATGTTCTTTGAGTAGAATTGTTGTTTTGATAAAAATTGTAGATGTTAAAATTGAAGTGTAGTTTGTTGGTGAGTGAGTGAATTCAAAGTTTGGGATTAGGAAATCTAACTTAGAAACTTCAAAGATTTGAATAAAGTGAATTTGTTTGGCAAATTGTTTGATGCTACAAAGCTCACTGAAAATTAGTGCTGCGTTAACTTTCAAGTCACGTGATCGGCTCTAGGAGCTGTTTCAATTATTTTTGGCAGAAAACACGAATGCGTAGGCGTCAAACACATTTAAATATTTTAACTAATCAATGGTTAGTAAAATAGATAAGATTTAACCCCTGTGATCCACTTTTTTTACAGATTTTTTCAATTGCAGTACTGTTACGTAAGAAGTGTATTGGAATCTTTTTTAACCAATGGAATTAGATCACAAATAAAATATTATTAAATTGAAGTAGAACACTAAAGTAATACTTAGTAAAATTGTGAGTTTGGGGTCAAATTTAGGTCAAATATGAATTGTAATCTGACAGAATGATAAAATAAAGAATAAGTAAAATGTTTTTTTTTTTTGTAGATGTGTGTAAATGAATGTCCAGATAATTGGAAATTACAAGAAGTGTCTGGGATTTTATTACCTTAAAATTTTGTTACGTGCTAATAGATAAATGTTACTATTATGGCCTGAAAAGGAAAAAGGAGCCAAAATTTTTGTTGACATATGTGTTGACGGCCTGTCCACATTGACTACTTATCGATAGTGAGAATGTTATATATTTGTTTGTGTGTAGAGGAGAAAAGTGAGGTTGATAATTGTAATTGTTATAATTATTTTATGAATATTTTTGACCCTATAATTTTTATTTTTTTATGAACATGACAAAGTGACAGAATAATTAATTTTTTTATTTATGTATTTTTTATGGACACGACAAGACGAGGAGGGAAATTGAAGGGTTATGAATAAAGAAAAAGCAAAAAAAATTGAAGAAAAATGATAAACTTTAAATAAAAGATAAATCAAAGTGTATAATTTGCCTTGGAATGAAAACGAGAAAATAAAAACGTAAAAAACAATAAATGAACAAAGAGTGGAGGGAAGAAATGTGGTAAAAAGTAAAGAAGAAGAGGAGGAGGAGGAAAAAAAGGAGGAAGTGGAGGAAAAATGGAAACACACACACACACACACACAAGTAAAACGATAACAAAAAACCAATTACTATATAACTAATGTGGTTTGGTTGAGATCTTTTACAAATTTGGATGTAACTAATCTTGGAGGAAAAGCAACATTGCGAAATAATACACACACACACACACACACAGAAGCAAACCAAGCGTTTTTAGTGGTTGTGACCACTAAAAACGCTTGGTTTGCAAAAAGAAAACTTAAACTTAAAAAACGAGGTAAGTTGAAACTGTGGGAGAAAAAAGAAAAAAGCCTGTCGACCAGATTCACAATTACAATAAAACAGCAAGCCAAGTATCTCTATGATGAACCATTTAAGTGTGGAAGGTAAACAATTATAAGTAGAAGAGCAAAGAGTGTCTCTGGTTCCAAAGGTCTGTCACCATCCCCATTCCACTCTAAGAAACAGTAAAGAAAAAAACGAAAAGGGGGGAAAAAAAAACAGCGTGCGTAGAAACTAAAGTGAAATAAGTAATGGTCTCTGCTTTTCTGACTGACCTAACTCATTTAAAATAGAGATTCTCTAAAAACTAAAGACAAGTAAAACAAAACAAGAATGTATATTTGAAGAAGTAGAGATACAGACGTAGCAAAGGAGATCGAAATAGAAAGAGAAATACAAAGAGAAATAAAGAAGGGGTTTTAGAGACAAGAAAAGAATTATAAATAGGGAAGGACAACAATGAAAGAAGGTGAAAAAAAAGAAGACATAAAGTACTACATTAAAAATAGGGACATTTCATATAATCCTTTGTACCATTTTGGTACAAATGTCCTTTGGAAAAGTTATACTGGTGGGAATATTTTAACCTCAAAAATAAGAGTACAAAATAAACAAGAACAAAATAATTGTGCTAGGGAGAAATTTATGTTAATATTTCTCTCTCCCCGCTTGCTTTCAATATGTCTTCTTGTGAACATCAAATTCTCTAAGCTCTCTTTCTTCATTGTCCCCCAGAAATTCAAACTGTCACTTTCTGATTCTATATTTCACAAATACCCTTGTAAAGGTAGTAATCCATCTGCTCGACTTGCAGCTATGGGTTAATAACAGGTTGACCATGGTTGTCTACTGCAGTTAGGTAAACATTAGGCTACTAGATACCTCAACTTCACTATTAAAACCTCCAATTTACATCTTATCTGAAGTTAGGCTAGGTACAAGTCATTGTCATTTACTGCATTTGGTTAAACACTAACCTACAGAATACCTCATCTTTGCATAGAAGACACAGGAGATATTTATTGAGTTATTGTTTTGCAAAAAGTATGAGTCTTATTGTTATACTCTGCTTCAAACTACATCTCTTTCTCATTCACTCTACATCAAAAGCTGTCGGCCAGATGCAAACACTAAGAAAGTAAAACTAAAAATAAAAAAATTACTTTCTGTGCAGGGGCTCTGACATTCTAGCTAACAAAACAAATCCCAAAAAAAAAAAAATATATATATATATAAAATATAATATAAAAGGAGCCAATCACATATGTTGTAATTAAAGCAAAATCATGAC
Source organism: Acanthosepion pharaonis (assembly GCA_903632075.3). Lineage (NCBI taxonomy): Eukaryota > Metazoa > Mollusca > Cephalopoda > Sepiida > Sepiidae > Acanthosepion > Acanthosepion pharaonis. The sequence continues at coordinate 71,867 of CAHIKZ030001740.1, read as the reverse complement.
TGAAAATGCTGAGTCATGAACCACCCTGTCTGCTTTTAAAGATGCTGCTCACGGCACTGAAAACAAGTGGAGAACGATGCCAACATCACCACCAGTGACACTGGTCAAGTGATCCGACACATATATCATTTTTAGGCTCTACTGACACTCCCCATCCTCCAGGTTACTTTCTTTGCCCACAAAGAGACATTCCACTTGATCCTCTATATTGCCAATACATAGAATTGTATCTTAAAATTTCTTTTCTTTATTTTGTTTGTTCTCTCGTGCTACCATACATGTGTTTATAACATTATGTACCCAAATGCAGTAGATGATCATGACTTGTGTAATATTACAGAATGTATGTATCTTTTACTGGGTATTTCTATTGATTAGGCATCTTTGATCCTAGAATCATGATTAAAAATATCTGAGACAAAATACGCTGAGAAGAAAATGTTTGGGAAAATCATGTTTATTTAAATTTTCTTGTTCTATAGTTCACAGACATTTTTGAATAAAAAGTTTTGTTTTCATATCTTTTTATAAAATGGTAAATAATAAATCATTATAAAATTGTAAATGATAAATATTTCATTGTAGTTGGTTCACATATTTTTATAATCTTGTAAATATAAAAATTAATCTTGTAAATAAACAATCTAACAATTAAATAGTATGTAACCTTTTATTGTGGAGTATTGCTGCCATATTTGTGCTGGAGCTGCCCAATCCTTACTTTCTAGCCTTGATAGGGGGTGGTTTACTTTCCACTCCACAGTCTTTTTCCCTCAGACACAACATTACAAGCCTCTTGCTACTCTGATACTATTCCCTTGGCAAATATTCAGATGAGCTCTGCACTTTAGTTTCACCAGTTCAGACCTTTAAAGCTAAGACTCCTCATACTACATCCATGGAGTTGAATCACCCACATTTCCTCCATATTCTATTTGTAAAGAGAAAGTTCAACCACATATTTTTCCAAAGAAAATATTTACAATATTTATATTTAGACTATTGTTCTCATCTTTTTTATTATCACGTTCCAGCTGTTGTGCCCTCTGGCCTACATCAGGTGTATATCAATCTGGGTTACCTACAGGGAATTCTGAACCGGATCCTTTATTTGATTTACAGACATAGACTGTTCTCATTCTTCTGCCCATATGTAAGGATGTCATCTAGTTCTAGGCATTCGGGATCAGGATTCTATTAAGTACACACACACTTTGATTTTATAAATGCCACCCTAATTAAAAAAGAAGAAAATTCTTTATGGAGGAAATACTTTGAGGAAATTCTCATAAATAGTTTATCATCTATAAACACACATCAAACACACTATATTACATCACCAACTTTTATAAAATCTATATTTAAAGAATCTAAGATATGTCTACCTACTACGACTACAACTGATGTTACATGAATTTTTTAAGCCTCACACAAAACATCCCCAATTCAAAATGCAAACCAAACATAAATAAAAAGGCCTACGACATGCATACATATATAATCTGAAGCCGACAAATACAAACTAGAATTAGGATACACTTACACGCATGAATTAGACACACAAACACTGCTTAACAAGACAGATGCATGTGAAGTCTGCTTAACCAATGGAAAACAAACAACACAAGAAGTAAAAATAGAAGAATTATTTACTAAATTCTTTTTTTGTCCATATCTCATTCTCTGATGATTACACAATTCCTTTTTTTTCCTATATCCTATATATATATATATATATATATATATATATATATATATATATATTTAAAAAAAAAAACAGACCACTTTAAGGTACCATTATAATAATTTATTTCACCAGAGTCCTTTTAAAAGGACGCCGGATCATCAGATAGCACTTCCAAAAACGAAATGAAACAAAAATGAGATTAAAATTGATGGGTAGTGTAAAGTTTTGTAATTTAACAGGGGGGTGAAGAGGATAGTAAAGAGACATGGTATTTATAGGGAGGGGTTAATTTCATATCTCTCTCAAGTGGGATTAGAATATGTACAGATTAAGTTCTTCATAACTTATATATATATATATATATATATATATAGCAAAGTAAACCTAAAGAAAGAAGACAAAATATACCTAGGTTTCATCTAATGAAAACATATATGTATATATATATATACTATGCATATTATGCAACCTTTAAAAAAATAATTTTGAAGCTAATTTGACCACAGTAAATAGATATATATAGTTTTTTTTTTTTTAGAATAAAATATGATAGAAATATACTAATTTTATATCCCATGTATGATTTTCCCTTTAAATTATGGTTTTGTTTTTTAGATCTTCAAAAAATATTTTTAAAATTGTATATATATATATATATATATATATATATATATATATATATATATATATATATATATATATATATATATATATATAATTGGGTAAAATTGTTTGATTATTTGTATTTTTTGGAGCTTGTGGAATGGTTGTTTCCCAAAAAGGCTCTTCTTTTGATTTTATTTTCTACCAATTTTCTACATGTCTGAATCTTTCCTTGTCTTTTTAGACTAATGAAAACATTTATAATATTAACAGTCTTTCTCTTAGAACATATTCACTCTTAGTAGCAATGGTGCAACAGATAACCATCTTAAAGAAGTTTCTATATCCTGGCTTTCATTGGAGATGGAACCAGAGATATACCTCAAGTGTTTATACCAGCATCTCTCAATGCTGCCCAGCTCATAATCTCAAATAATCTTTCTAGTTTGTATATCTTTCTCACTGTTTCATTGGGTTTCTGCATGTGTCTGTAGATATTTTTGTATTTATGTCTCAAGTATGCTAAACAACTGATTTGCATCTGTTTTCATAGTTTTGATTTTATAAAATTTACAAGAGTTGTAGCTCATATTTTATTAAAACTGGTTCAGCTCTTTACAAAAAAAGGAAAAGAATAACAAATAGATGACTTTACTTTTTACTGTGCTCATTATATACAGACATTGAACTATTCAAACATATTGCTACCTAGATATCTATTATGCTGTGGGATACCCTGCTTGATTTTGTCAAAAAGCCTGTTAAGTCTATAAAAAGGCAATCATATTTTCTCTCTTCTTCTTTTTAACTCTTGCTTCCAGATGTAATTGAATGTAGAATAAGAACGCTGCCAACAGGGCACATTTGCTTCCTTGGTCCTCTGTTGAGTTTTGAACCCTCTCACACATGCACATGTACACACATCTATCACACACACACTTATTTCATGCACACACAAACAAGAACATTCTTATAGCTAGTTTCAACATCTTTTTCTTTCATTTCAGTTGTGTACACATGCAAATATTTTTGTTAATACATGCATTAATCATTGTTTGTTTTATATTCACTGTTTTGTTTTACTTATTTTTACAATACTCACATGAGTCCACCAATAATGTTTGTGGGACAAATGTTCCAGGAGCCCATAAATATTTACCATACAACATAAACACTAATTAAACACACTAATTACACAATAATTGGGTAAAATCCCACTACAAAGTGGTGACTTATTTCTACCTGAACAACATAATATCCCATAACAATGTGTGTTTTGGTTATATTTATTAGATTGTTATGAAATGTATTTTATCACTTTAAACATTATTTTTAGTGGATATTCATATTTGAGTAGAAGCTTCATTTATTTATTAAATAGTATTTTTATTTATTTTCATACTAGTCTGAATATTTGAGAAATCTTATTAAAGAAAATATATGCTCTCTAGTAGGATTCAAATCTGTCCCCCTGGGCAAAGGGAACTGTCATGCTTTAACCAACTTGACCATGTAGGCCTTTGCCAAGCAAAGCTGAATAGTGTTCTTTAAGTGAAATCCTTCTTGTCATACACTCTCAAAATTTCATTTACAAATATAAAAATTTCATATATTATAGGGATAATTTTTTTTATTATAGGAATAGATATGTTTTATATACATATATATATATATATATATATATATATATATATATTTTAGAATAGATTTTTTTTTTATTTATTAACCTAACGTTTTATCACTTTGAGAGCAACTAAGCAATTGACTTCCATTTTTCATTATCTTTATACTAAGTTTGATATTATTAATTTATGTACTAGTTGGGATGCTCTTATTGTTGTTGTTAGGTTGATTTTTTTTTCTGTGTGTGTGTGTATGTGAACATGTACGCTTTTGTGCATGTGTACGTGTGTGTAAGTGTCAAATATTGTCATTATATATATATACAAGTTTGGTTAAATATCAATAAAATTTCTTTTTTTAAAATATTTTTTTTATTTATTATAAGATCTAAAACTTTAAAACAAGTAAAACCTATATATATATATATATATATATATATATATATATATATATATATAACACTACATGAATATTTAAGTGTATGTATGCATGTAATTACTTATATTGCAAGCCATAAGTTATTGATAAACAGAATTCATAGGAATAAAATTTATGATTTTAACTCTTCTAACATTTATGACATTTGGACCATGTTTATTTACATATCTTAGTGAGTAAATCTTGATAAGCTTGATCACACACATTCACACACATCTCTCTCTTTCTCTCTCTCTCTCTATATATATAAACACACACGCATATATGTCTGTTTTGCTCAATGTGCTTAAAATATATATTTAGATGCATATGTGTATGTGTTTGTGGATGTATGTGTATATATGCATTAAATAAATATATTATAACACAAACTTTACAGAAGCTGATAAAATAACTCTCTAATCTATCATCCCCTTCAGTTTATTTATAATAAAAATTCTGAGGTAAGCTCAATGCTTCACCCTACAACCTCTAGAAAGTTAAATCCCCCATATATGTTTTACAAGTATTTTTTTTTTGCTCGTAGGTGTTTATGAATTAAACAGGGTTTTAGTATCTGTTAATGTTTTTCTAAAAATGCATGTGGATCATATATTTTTTTATGTAGGTATATATTTGTTTGATAGAAGATAAACAAAATTATATTAAGATGGAGGTTTGAGACACTGGCACCAAAATATAATAATAAAATTATTTACAGGGGCCTTTAGACACATATTGATATTGTTGTAGCATACCTATGGACAATAATGGGTATATCCTCATTCACATAAATACAGTAGTAAATACTGTATGTGAATGTGGAATTCACTTGACTCACTTCTAGCAGTTGACTACTTCTTCTACGCACCGCTGGTGAATCTTATATGTGTTGTTCATGTCCTAAGTATTATCGTTCATTACCAACCTTAGTGTGATTATTCTATTCAGTAACCTTCCCTAGGTTACAACAGATATGTTGTATTATTGACTGAGGCCATGTTTATTTTGAGGGAAAAACTTATTGTATTTGGAAGCTGCATATTAGAGGTGATGTCATCTTACTCTACTGCTGATAATAGTCCTTGTAGAAACACAAATATATCAGCAGCAGTAGCTCACCAGATAAAAACATCATGTGATTGTGGGAAAATGAAATAAAATCAATAAATAAAATAATAATAACGAATTATAAAAAAAGAAAAAGAAATTCATTTTCCCATGACGAAAGTAATAAAGGAACTGGAAAGGGTTTTTGGTCACCTGTACAAGTTTATGACCCCACTTCCGGAAAGGACAATCTTTCTCTTTCTGCTTTCTGACAACATCATTTGGACATGCCTTGCAGCCCTACTCATGAAGTAAGTAATTTGGTGGTTCCAACTCAGTGCAAAGCTGACTTGAGCTTGACCATTTTAACCATTGTTATCCTTACTTACTCTAATTTATTTCTGAATCAAAAAAGAAAAGAAAAAGGAAATACCCAAGAGATATTGAGAATTTTGTTGCATTATATTCACTACAAAAAGAATAGACAGTCCGTGGTAGAAACCCAAATTTTTGTATGCTTTGTCTTCATTTATCATATGTAAACACACACACACCCTAGAATACACACAAACATGTAACCTTTTAACCCCCATAAACAATTAGTTGAAGATGTGACAGTGTTCAAGTAATGTGTACAAAACCTAAGTAGAATTTACTAACTCCAAATTTTAATGTACAGTTAGATACAATTTTAGTTTCTACAATCATATTAGAATATCACGGAGAAATTAATAGAGCAGTTACTTTATCACTATTTTCATAGAAAATATTCAGATGAACTACATTCTTTCATTCCGCCTACTCAGGCATTTACAGCCTGGATCTGTCATACCATGTCCACAGAGTTGAATTCATCCTCATTCCCTTTGTACTCCATTGATAAGGGGGAAGTTCCATTCAGACAGTTTCTTCCCCAGGAAATTTGTGGAACAGACTCTCAAGAGGATGCTTCCCCAAACACTACAATCTTAATCTCTCCAAGTCTACGGATCAACCATTATCTATCCTACATATCCTCATAATTTACACTTCTGACTTCTTCCTTTTTATGCCCATACAACTACTTAAGTAACCTTCTGCCTTGAATGACTCTTGGGCCCTGTGTTGGGTGAAAAATAGTATTAAAATACATTAAGGTTTTAAGTATATTAAACTTCTATCACTTTGTATATGTTGTTTTCTTCTTACATTTTTTTTAATGTTAAATACATGTTTCTTTGTGAAATCCTGTTCTTATGATTCACTCGCACCCATAGTGTTCTATATTAGTGTTGTAACCTAGAAAAGGTTACTGAACGAAGAATAATCAAAACAGAGGTCGGAAATGAAATAGTAATCTTTATAACCTCAACAAAGTACAATACTTGCCAGTTGCACAAAGTAGGTAAACCACTGTGTGGTGGACTACTTAGACATCATATTATCCCCACTTACACTAGTGTCCAACATATTTATGAGGATTGGGACATACCCATTAGTGTTCATAGGTATGGTATATAACAATTACATATTTCCTACATCCTATTTTCTCTGTGTTTTTCATATTTTCTATGCATCTATATTTATGTCAATTCAACTTTTTTGCATTCAACATCTTTTTGAATTATCTATTATCAAATAGTATGATAAAACCATATTTTTTTCATTATCAAACAATGTCCATGGTATAAGTTTTATTTATTTAGCTGAGAAAATCATTGACCTGAGAACATATGATATTGTGGGGATTACCCTTCCTTGTCTGCCTGTACAACCACTAGATGGATTTCTATTTGGGACTATAAACATAAGAGAAATAAAAAAATCAAATATAAATCATTTTCTGAGATGTAATTGACAACATGGAATTTGTTTATCTATTTATCTATATTCTATCCAATTTATTATACTATTAATTTCAAACAAATCACATGAATATTAAATCAATTCCATCAATACATGTAATTTCTACAGCTTTGATATTAAAATCTTTTTTTTCCTTATTTTTTAATAATCTGATATATATATTATAACTTTGAAAATAATTTTTATGATATTATGTCTTTAATTAGGCTACTTTAATGACATCATTAGAAATTCTCCTCAACTGTCCAATGGACTTCCCTTTGACTCACTTTGAGTTCTTTATTTAAATATTTGAAATCATCTGTGTTACTGAGGGGTGTCTTAATTTACATTACAACAATATGTAAATATAATTTTTAAATTCTTTTTGGGATCTTTTTTGAGCTATTTTTTTCATAAATACATATATAAAAAAACTTCCATATGTTGAATTTTTTTTTTTTGAAATGTTTAGTTCCTCATTAAAGAAATGTAACTCTTCCATTAACAAATTGGCAACCAACAGCAACCTTGTCCATTATAAAAGTTTTTAAGGTTTATATTCCCTTTGCAAAACATTTTTAATGTTCATAAAAATGTACTCAACATTAAAGAATGCGATTTTCACTCCCTAATATATCCCTTTTCTCCCAAATATAATTTTCACAAAATCTCTTCATTCTAATATCTAATAAATAGCCACAGTTTGTGTCAAATTCATAAACTTGAGTCACTCCTGTTTTTCCATTATTTAATTTAATATTTGTAGAAAAAATTTTAATCTATATTGTCATATTTTGAAATAAAATGGAAATGTAAACAAATGAATTTTGATTTTTTGTCTTATGGCTATCCAATACAATAAAAGGAGGATTTTCATCTTTTTATATATTAATTTTTATGACTCAAATAACCTAAAGTAAGTAATCAACTGAAACATTGTAAAAATTGAATTTTTCATTTTCTTTGTTTGTAAATGACAGTTGACATGCATAAAAAAAAAAATATCTGAAAAAAAATAGAAAAATTTCCACAGTTATTGTGAAATATTTACATATGGATTTGAAATGAGGCACTTAGGTTGATTCAAACCATTTTTGTTTAAAAGCAGAATATCAACCTCTAACCGGATGAAAGTTTAAAATGTTTGGATACACAAATTTTTATTTGAGATAATAATGGATTTAGTCATATTAATTTTTCTAAAGCTAATTAACCCAAGCTAAAAAAGAAAAAAACATATTTTCCCCAAGGGTATTTGTGAATAATCGAATATAATGAACCCAAAAAAATTGGAACATGTTGCTCTTTTAACAAATCCAAACCATTATTTATTAATTCTACCTAATTTTTTTATTTTAATTATTTCAAGTGGTTTTAAATCTAGGTGATTCCCAAAAAAAAAATTGTTGTCAGATAACTTTTGATGATTGTAAATATTTAACCAAAAAATTCAACATGATTTTAATTAGCCCCTTCTGCTTAAATTTCATTTTATCTCCTTGTAATTTTTGCTTGCTCTATGAAAAAACGTTAAGTGTTTAGTACATTTATTTCCTCCCATACTAGTATTGAGTAGAATAACTTTACTTTGGGACTGACATGAAAAAGAATACTTTTTCAACAATTAATAAAAACATTTATTTACACCTAAACATGAATACAATGGTCAACATAAAATAAAATTTCCTTTCCTATATCTAGGAATATGTCAGGTAAAAATATTTATGGTGGAGCAAAAACAGGGCTAGATAGCTTGTAGATTAAAACCCTGGATAAACAGTATTGTACTATTATGGTGGAAACTGTTTTGTGTATTGCTAATTTTGCAAAAAGATATTTTCATTCTCTGGTGGTTGTTAGCTTTTTCTGAACCTATGTGGTTTTAAAATATTTATTTTTCACACCTAACATCATGATTTTTTCTCTATATATAGAAGCAGTTCCCATTTTAATTTTAAACACCCAAAATCAGCATGTCTTCTGGTAAGTATGTCAAACATTTTTCTTTCTTCAATGCAGCTCAAAAAATTATGTTTTATTTTGATTTTTAATGCAAGTATAAAGATATTCAATCACCTTTTAGAAAGCTGCTTTCTTAATTTTATTTAAGAAAAAAATAATGCAAATAAATAAAAAACAAACTGTCTGCATGTTGAAGAAAAAAGTTCATTCATACATGATTTTTTTAATATCAAAGGAAAAACAATAAAGAACCAATTTGTTTCAAATTTAATTTCATATATATTAAAATCAATAATAAAATAAAAATTTAGTTGAAAAATAATAATAAAGGATTAATAGGATTAAAAAAAAACCATTTTTTTTTCTGTTTAGAAATGTTTTTTGTCCATTGAAAAGCATTTTTTTTTTAGTATAAATTCAGAGTTTTTGAATATAAAGTTCATTGTTTTCAAAATTAAGATTGAATGTATCTTCAGAATTATTGTTCAGTTTATAATTTGAAAATTAACAGAAATTGTTTCAACTTGGTTTGTTCAAGAACTTGATTATTTGTATTAAATTCATTTTTCTGTATTAAAGTTGTTGGAAAAAAGTGAGGAGGATGAAATTCCAGGTTTAGTAGTTGAGATCTATGAAAAGACTATCTAACTCTATTTTTAATTACTCTACTGTTTGATTTGGGAAATGCATCCAAATTTATATTCTATTGATGGCTCCCATTGCAAGTCTAGTGAAATATTAAATTTAAAAGTTAAAAAAACTAATTGGAAGAAAAAGAACCAATCAATTACCATTATAACAAAATTGAAAAAATTCATGAAAATTATTATAAAAGTTTGAAAAAATTCAAGTTTGTTTTTAATGCAATCAATAACCAATAATTGTCCTATTATTTTTTATAATACATTAATTTATTTTCTTTTTTCATTCAAGTTTTTTTTTTAGAAATTTCGAGGCATGGCACAAAAATAATTGATCTTTTTCTCCCTAACTTTTTTTCTAGCCATAAAGTTTCAGTCATATTCTTACATTTTTCATCTCTGTTGTCGTTATTTCAAATTCTGCAAAGAGACAAAAACAACCCTTTAATAATGATTCTATCATTATTAACCTATATAAGATCTTCCATTGCAACATTTTTTTCACTTCATCATACTCTCTCTTATTTCATATAATTAATGAATATTTGTGCAGCAATCTTTTGAATTTTCATTTTAAGACAACTGAAAAAGAATTTCAAAAATAATTTAATTAATTTTATCAATGTTTCCAAAAATTTAAGATTTTTTTGTAAACTTTAAGTAACTTCTAAATTGTCCATCTCAGTTCCTTTTACAGTCCACTTCTTTAGTCAAACTGTTGAAATTATATATTTAACTTTATGTTTGAACCTTATAAAGATATAATTTTATGTGTTGTTTTACTATTATATATATTATATAAATACTAGCAGTAGAGCCCGGCGTTGCCTGGGGATATAACAGTAAGAGATAGATCAAGTATCCACCATCATAAAGACTGAAAAATAAAATTGACAAAGATTATTGTTTAAGGTTGATGGATAATTATTATGTCTTAAATTAGTTATTTTTTTTTTTTTTACAAATTGGTCAAACCCAAACTCAAACAAAAACATTGTTTTCAATCGTTATGAGTCTCCCGATTGAATAGAATTTTTTTATAAACAATTGTCTTGTAAATGGAATTTTTAAAGCATTCTGAATGTAAAAATAAAGAAAAAAAAATGTGCAAGACAATAAGAAACAAAAAATGCCAAAAAAAAAAAGTTTTTTGTTGAAATCAGTTTTAAAATGTTTTTCTGTAATTTTTTAGTTTTACAATTTATGATTTTTACTTTATTGAATACAGTAAAAAAAATTGCATATTTTGCTTGTGGTGATTCATAATTAGAATTCTGATTTGAATATATTTTCCACTCGTTGTTTCTAATACAAAAATATTAACTTTATTTGGGTTTTTAATAATTATGATCTAACAAATCTTATTCATTTAGTAGCCTTTCTGTAATAATAATCTTTTACAATTTATGATTTTTACTTATTGAATACAGTAAAAAAATTGGACACCATGTGTATTTAAAGTAGTTTCCCGTTCCGGTTATTATTTTTAGTTAGGACTTGTGTATGTTTAGATTTCATTATCTTTCCCTAAAGATAAAGAATTTATCCGATGTTTGTATTCGTACAATCAGTAGAGATCGTTAGATTATTGTTTAAGGTTGACGGACACGCATGTCTTAATTAGTTTTTTTTTTTTTTTTTTTTTTTACGAATTGGTCAAACCCAAACTCAAACAAAAACATTGTTTTCAATCGTTATGAGTCTCCCAATTGAATAGAATTTTATTATAAATAATTGTCTTGTAAATGGAATTTTTAAAGCATTCTGAATGTTAAAAATAAACAAAAAAAAGTGTGCAAGACAATAAGAAACACTACCTGCCAAAAAAAAAAAAAAAAAAAAGTGAAGTTTTGTTTTATCGGCTGAAAAATATAGGAAATCCGATCCCATATTTAAAGGAACCCACACACAAAACAACCCGATGTGAGTTGTCCCCTTCCATTTTCACGATGTCTCTTAATCGTGTTTTCAAATTGATTTTGTGCAAAAACAATTATATTTTTCCCATTTTTTGGTGCTGTTAGAACCACCACAAGGTAATTTTATGTAGTCCTGTGAAGTTTTGTTGAAATCGGTTGAAAAATGTAGGAAATCCAATCCAATATATAAACGTTACAGACACAACAGGTGTACATTTTTTTTCACACCAACACATCCATATAAAGCAATTCAAGGCTAGGCACAGATACATATCCATGCGTTCAGGCATACATACATACAAACACAGTTGTAATTCTATTTCGGTGTCAGGACCATAGCTTTTTATGTGTAGCAATGTTCGTTTCAACAAGGTGCAGGTAGGGGTGTTTTTGACGCTTTTCAGATCTACTACATGGGCTATCAGAGGTACTTACACTTCCTCACACACACATGTGTAGACATGCGCATACACTATTATTGGTCTGGGCCTTTTCATCACCTCTTTGGTTAAGCTGGGTTCTGTTTGTATAAACACAAACACAAACATCATCATCACCATAAACGATGATGATGATGTTTGTATTTCCAATGTTAACTACTTGTGTGTTGTTAATGATTGTGATTATGCTAGTACTTGATTTGTGCCTGAAATTTAATATGAGTAGATAGGTTTGCCTATTTCACACACCTCCCTGGTCTATTGAACAGAAGTAAAGTTTTTCCCTTGTTTCCTGTTTAGGATTGGGTTTCCTGTTCCTTCTAAAGTGTTTTTATTCTCTTTCACTTTCAGTCATCCCTTGTGTCTTAGTAGTATTATTGCCTTGCTTGGGGGTGAATTGATTAAAAGAAATTGTGAAAAAAAACTCAAGTTTGATGTTTGATTGCTCAATTCATTTTGTGTATTGAATTTAAATTTTTTAAATTATTACTAAAAATTAAAATCTTTGAATTTATTGCTTTAAAATTTAATTAAACAAGTTATGCAGTTCAGTCCATAATTTAAATACCTTTCTTTTTCCCACGGTATGCAACTTGTGCAAGACAAGTATAATCTTATTATTCCAACTGAAGGCTCAAATTTCCCTATTGTTCAAAACTAACCAATTTGGCAGCCTGTCATCTGAGTATTTAAGGATAACCAAATTGGTTTGTGGCATGTTAACTTAATACAAAGATGATTTATTTTTTCTAGAATATTCACGATGTGAACAGATGTAGATACTTTCTGTCTGTAAAAGATTTCTTTTTCTTTCAAATTCCCTTTACTTCCAAGAAACAAATGAAAGTGATAAGGAGAAAATGTTCTTAAAAATAGTGTAATTTTGTTTTTAATAGCAGGACTGAAAAATTATGAAACGGTAAACTTCAATTTAAAAAAATAGAGGGGGTGCTAAAAAGTTCTCAGTTCAACCAAGTCGGGATTTTTAAAAAGATGCTGATGTTGGGTCATTTAATCAGATTTTAACAGGTGAGTCAAAGAACATTTCAGTATCCATGTCTTTAAGTTACAAATGTAACTCAGAAAACATCTAGGATTTGGTTACAGCATTAAAGTTTTGACCTGTTGGTTCCAGAATTTCAAATTTATACCAACACTTAGATTTTAGTACGTAAAAGAAGAAAAATATCACTTGAAAGTGGAAAAGAAGAAATAGCTCATGTTGAGCTGAGTCTTATAAAATCCTTGATACTCACAATACATCTAGCAACAAGGCCTCTGATTGGGAGATTGGCACTTTTGAGGAACATGGAAGCACCTCTTAATTGCTGTTGTTCCCAGGTCCACCTTCCTGACCTGGGGAATTGTGGATGTATATATATATATATATATATATATATATATATATATATATATATATATATAAATATATTTTTATAGTAAAAATATTAATATTATAAAAATATTAATATTTATTAAAAAAAAAAAGTTTGCCAAAAAAAATGACTTTTAAAATGATAATTGCTGCAAAACTAAAAAAATATAAAAATACATTTTTATAATAAAATTACCAACAATACACTTAAAAAAATACCAACAATACATTTTATCCCTTATACACTATATATCTAAAAAAACATACATTTACCCTGAAAGTATAAAATTATGTGTAGTTTAAGGCATAAAATTGCATTCAAATATCTGTAGCTGTAGTCATAAAATTGTGTACAAAATCTTTAGATTTCACCATTAAATAACCCATAGAGGTTGATATGCCATTAAACAAAATCAACCTGACCATACTCACAAGAAATAAATATCTTAAAAAATAACTTGAAAGTGTGATCAATATGCCAATGAAAGTTTCCTCAAATGACAATGTACCACTTAAGAATTTGAAGTAACCTAAAGTGCCATTCAATGACATTTTAAGTACCAGTTATTCTGGGTGTAACCAGCATGTTACTGAAATAGAATAACACCATTCTCTTGCAGAGCCAATCTGGCATTATGGTTTGTATCCAATAAATCTTAGAATAAAAATAGGAGCAACCCAATACTTTCTCCAAGATTACAAACTTATAAATCAAAGCTGATATTTTATTGAGTATCTTTTCCACTTTTCACAACATATGTGAACTGTAGATAAATTTATAACATTATAACTTTACAGACATGTCATGACTTGATATCACAATGTTTTAGTTGCAAGTTGTGTATCTGGTGTTACAGCCATTGGTTGAGAGTTCAAATCCAAGTAAAACTTAGTTTGTCAGTCAGTTCATTCCTTAAGAGATTGGGAGTGTATGAATTTTAAACCCATACATGTCATTAAAAAAAGACTGTGGTATATAAGTTTTTGATATTTTATAAGCAGAATACAATTACAAAATCATTATCAATTTGTTTGCAAGTTGACTAAAGATAATCTGCAAGCTAAAAATAATTTAAGACATAAAAGAAAATATATTACATTCTAATTTGTTAAGTTTAAAATTTTTTAAAATTCTATTTTCACTATATCATCAGAAGATTCCAAGATATAGGGATTGGCAAATTGTCTGTCTAGATGTAATAGATTCTTCTGGTGGTTACAAATAATGCATATATGGATAAACATTGCATTTTGATTTAAATTTGGATGAGAAAAAAATCCAGCATTCATATGTGAATCATGTTCTGTCTTACCAATGTAGATTTGGTTGAAATAAAATCCATTTTTCTGATGATGAAAAATTTTTGATCAGCAAAATATCAAAATTTTTCCAAATTGTCTTTCATATTTACCACATTGTATTTTATATATGTGTGATTTAGTTATATAGTAGTCATAAGTTATAGTTGACAGAAATAGGCTTTATTAAAAGTGTTTAAATTTGTGAAAGTTTGAGAGGGTAAAAAATTGGACTTGTAAAAATATTCAACTTGTCAACAAAGAAAAGGAAAAGAAGAAAACAGATGTAAAAGTGTAAGTTCAAAATCTTATAATTAAGAAATTGTTGGCGTGTTTTAGGAAAATTGTTTTTCCCTTTTTTAGTACTGTTTCTTCTTATTAAGACAGTTTTCATACAACAAGAAATAAACTAGATACAGTAAGATCTCTTACTGACTCCTCTTACTACTTCAACTCAAACTGTTACATCTGCAAACTGACTACTTGATGTGTTGTCCTTTTAATTATACTTGGCATGTGTACATAGCTGTAGACACAAAATGCATATGAATATTTAACAGAAAAATTCTCATTTCTATTTGAATGTATATTACTTGAAAAGAATAAAATTTCTAATAACTTAGTAGCTATATAGGCTAAAAAAATGTAACTTTAAAAATTAATAAGTTGATATATGTTTTAAATACTGTCTTTAAATTTTATCTTTCTCTGTAAATTATAAGTTAATTAAATTTTATTTTAAGTTGGTATCCACTTAGTAGGAATATCATATCTTACGAATAATTTTCAATAAAACGATGTTTTTATTGTTTGAAATTGATTAATTAATAGAATATATTTTCATAATGTGTTTTCTATAATTTAAATCTGTGTAATTTATTCATTTTACCAAATCTTAATTTATATGGATTTTTAAAGCTTTTCTTCACAAACAACAAATCCATGTCATTTTTAATCAGTTCTGCTTTTTCATACATTATGATAAAGATGAATTTGAAAATGACTGGTCATAACATTTTACACATGGACTTAAAATTTCACTGTCAATTCATTACATATTCTAGTTTATTTGCTTTGCTTTGTTTTTTATCTTTAGTAGTTATGTTTGCCTATGCTATTCTGGCTTTTCCAATAAAAACAAGTACAATAAAAATAAAGTTGCATTTCAGGTTACTGTAATAACTTAGAATAAGCATAGGCCAAGTGTTGTTTCCTCCAGTGAAATGATGTGTTTATATATAAAATATATATAGAATAACACAGCACTCTCATTGGAAAACTTGTCTTTGAAGGAAGTACCAATTAAAAGTTACTTCATTCTACGATATGATGCAAAACTTAAAGATTTTACCAAATATGAACAAAATACACTCATTATTTATAATGAATTCAACATAAAAAATTTTTAAAGTTGTAATAAAAAAATGTAAGATATTTCCAAATTAAAATTCTTTTTTTTAATTTGATCTATATTTATGAAAATAAATTGCAAATGTATATTTGTGTTCTTGTTCAGAAAACCTTTTTATTAGTCTGGACTAAACTTGTCATATATCTGGTAATAAGTCATGTACAAATTTAGGTTTATTAAAAAAATAATTTATTTACTAACATAAGATGCTGTTTTCCCTCTGTCCTGCAATATATCCTGTGAGTACCAAATTTTCCATGCCTTCTTTCTTCATTATGTACTATAGAAACTTCAATGACCTAAGATCTAAGTATGAGTATTTTTTTCCATTCTACTTAAAACTTCCTTGTTGCTCACATGCTCCATGCATGTTATTCTAGGCATCCTTCTGTAGGATCACATCTCTATTGCCTCAAGTTTCCTCATCATCTGCAAAGAAATTGTCCAGCATTCACTGCCATATGGGATAATTGATATTACATAGCAGTTCAGTACTCTTTGTTTATAATGAACTTTCATGTTTCTTAATAGTTTGCTTAGCTTTTGGAAGGCACCTTTTACTATTTCAGTGCACATTCAAATATCAGTGTAACATTTTCTATCCTCAGTTAAAACATTTCATAGATATTTAGATTGTTGTACTTGCTTGATTTTGACATCTCCAATTTGTAACTTGCATTCTGGACTGTTCCTCTTGCTGACAACTATATGTTCTGTCTTCTTACAGTTGATAGTTAGTCCTTTCTTCCTGATTTCCTTTACTACCTTTTCTAGGTATTCCTGCAGTTTACTTTCGATGTCTGCCATCGACACAGTGATATCTGCATATTTTATATTGTTAAGATTGTACCCACCAATAATAAATCCTGGTAAGGCTTTTAGTTCTCTTAGGATTTGCTTGCTGTAAATTAATTGATTGATTGATTGATTTGTGTTTTTATGACTTATCAACATTTTGTAGGTTATTTAAAGCTGAAGCATATTGGATTCTAAGAATTTTTTTTTTTTGCAAGTGAATATTTAATTCTTTTATAGATAATAAGGATTTTCAGATACAAGTCCTATTATTTAAACTATAGATGGGGAGAGAAGTGATGAATTCATAGCTTTCCCAAGGGTATTTGCACATAAGTGAATGTAATGAACTTGACTGGAATTCAAACTCGGCTCTTCCATTCCTCAATCTGATCTGCTATCCATTATACCACTATGCCTCCATGAAAGGTCAGGATTTAACCCTAGAACACTAACCATCAATTAAAGTTAAACCACTACTAACCATGGGTATATCATACCTGATTTTGAAAATATCAAAAAAAATATCAAATATAAATCTTTATTTGAAATATTTTACATGCAGGCACTTCAGACTTTGTACTTTGAGTTAACATCAATAGGAACTGAAAAACATTATTTAGGTAAGAAAATCAGGTAATGAAAATTGTAATTAAAAATAGGAAAATTTGCACTGGGTACTATATACCCATGTTTAGTGTTCTAGGGTTAACAAAGAATATTGAGAAATTTCCTGAATTGTGGTCGTAAAGGCACCACATATACTGCAGTAATACTGATGTTTTCTGAGCAATGGTTTTGAATTTAGAGTTTTTCCTTCACATAGGCTGGTTGCCACCCAAGGCTATAGGACCCAGTTTGTCCTGCTCCTTACCGAAAGGTCAGGGGAGAAGAGATGGATTCATATCTTTCCCAAGGGTATTTGCATATAAGTGAATGTAATGAACCTGACTGGAATTCAAACATGGCTATCCATTTTTTTTTTATTCTGAGCTGTTATCCATTATACAACCCACACATCCAAGATTACAGCACTTGATATTTCCAAGTAGTCACCCATCCAGGTACTAACTAAGCTTGATGTTGCTTAACTTCAGTGATTGGATGAGACACAATGTCATGCTAATTTCTATTTTTATGTACTAACTCAATATTTTTTTATCCATATGCAGATGTTTTATTTTTCTCAGTAAATGTTCAGGATTGATATAAGCATTATATAATATTATATATTATATAATATTATATATATAATATTATATATATATATATTATATAATATATTATATATTATTATATATAATAATTATATATATTATATATATATAATATAATATATTATATATATTATAATATTATATATAATATATAATATTATATAATATTATATATTATATAATATTATATAAGCATTATATAAGTAAAATCAAATTTCCTTGGTCAGAGGCCAATGATGTATTACAATAAACCTATATATCATTTGTCTGGTTTTAAAATAAACTTCCTGTGTGGAAGTTAATGTCAAATTTGAGATTTTTTTAATGATTGAGGAAAGGAAAATTTTTTTTCAACTGTTTGACAAAGATGACCTTTTATTCTAGTAATCCAGGGCAGTATTTACTTTTATTTAAAAAGAATAACTTTTTTAACTCTTTACTTCAAAGGCCATGAAGAATGAGTTAAAATTACAGTTAAAATTACATCTGTGAATAAAAGTTGATAAAACAACAGAACCTAAAAGAAGATATTTCTACTCCCATCAGCCTTTATGTCTATAAGAAGGGACCTCCAACAGAAAACCTACACCCTTGAGTCCATGTTGCCATTATCTCATCTTGGCATGTGACTTGAGTGAGGGTTTTATTGTGCATGACACAACCTAAATTTTTATTAGCATTGCCCTGAGAGCTCTCTACATGTCCTCTGCAACAACTTGACAGGCAACCTGTAACAATTGTGAAAAACTCCAAAATTCTAATAGAGTCTAGCCAAGATTAGGTGATCAGTTAGTGCTTTTTATTTATAGAACAGTGATCAATTTAACTGACTATCCCTAAGAAGGGCCTCATTATTTAGCTTATCAATAACACTCTAATGATAGGGAAATTGTTTGTTTCCTCATGAAAATATGTGGTGTTTCTATTTGATTTTTATTTTAATGTCATGTCCCTTCAGGTTGTAGGCAACCATTGCTCTCTACAGATTTATTTTCTTTATTTATGAATTGCCATGACTTCTTGGATAAGTTAGTGAAGTAGTTTTCCATTCCCTTCCTCACAGCTTTGAATTAAGAGTTGACTTTCTTCTAGACTAGCTACCATCAAAAGCTAGAGAACCCTGTCTGCCCTGCTATTTAGCCCATAGAGGGAATAATAGTTTCTCAACAACATTAATGTGAAAGTGAACATAACAGACTAAGCTGGAATTTGAACCCAGCTAACCAAGTCTGTTTTCCCTGCTGATAATCACAACACTACCTACATATTCAAAAATTAGTAATAACAGAAAATAATTGCACTGCTTCATTATTCTTTATAGAGTATAAGTATAAACAAGTGCAAATGACTTGTTTGTGTGGGAGTTTGGGTTGGGAGTGAAGTAAAAAAGAATAACAAGATAGATAAATTAGCATATTTGCCAATCTATCTTACAAGACACTTTGTTTCATGGACGCCATTAAATAATAATAGTCTTTATATATGGGAGCATAGAGTTTGGTTTTTTGGTTTTTGTCTTAATTCCATGTTCTTTCAGGATGGAGGCAATCATAGCTCTCCACAGATTTATTTTCTTTATTTATGAAACGCCATGAATTGTTATATAAGATAATGAATTGCTTCCTGTTGCTTTCTCCATAGTTTGAAATTCAGAGATTCCTTTTCCTTGGACTTTTTTTTTCACTCAGGGCTAGAGAGAGCACAGTCTACCCTGCTATATAACCCATAGATGGTGGAAGAAGTGTCTTTTCTGAGAGCATTTGCGTAAAAGGGAATGCAAAAATGAAAAGCAAGAGAGAGGAGAAAGGATGAAAAATAAGAAAGCTCCCATAAAACAAAAATAAAGTAGGTGAAAGAAAAAGGAGAAGAAATGGAGATGTAAGAAAGACAAATAGGTTAATGGTCTTGAGTTTTATTACTCCTTTACCCCTTTTATCTTTTAAAGTGGGTAAAGCTTTATTTAATATTTTCTCTTTTGGATTGTGACCCACATTTTATGTAAGATATATAGGTAGATGGATATATAGACAGATAGATAGAAGAAGAAAGAGAAATTATCTAAGTGCTGTGTCCTTTCAGAGTGTGGACGATCATGGCTCTCCACAATCCCCTATCCCTTGTAGATCTTAGCAACATTTGTGCCTTTGCCAAGCCTCACACACTGTACCATCTCTTCACATAAGTTTGTCAGGTACATAACCCACTGCTTTCCCCTGTCCTTTTTACCGTTGATATATCTTGTGAATGTCAAATTCTCCAAGCCTTCATTCCTCAATTTGTGTCCAAGAACCTTCAGATGTCTCTTTCTGATTCTTAATATAAATGTCTTTTTTGTTTCCATTTTCTTTTAGACTTCTTTGTTGCTTAAACACTTCATTCATGGTATTCTCAGCATCATTCTGTAGAAATACATTTCTCTTGCTTCATGTTTTCTCTTCTGTGAGGAGATTGTTCAGCATTCTGTTCCATATAAGAGAATTGCTATTACATAACAGTTCAGCACATCTCTTTTTGTTTCTAATGAAATTTTCTTAGTATTTTGTTTAGCTTTTGGAATGCTATTCCAATGTGCATTCGAATTTTGGTGTTGCATTTTCCATCATCTATTAAAACACTTTCCAGATATTTAATCTGCTGTAATTGTTTGATGCTGACATCTCCTATTTGTAGTTCCCATCTTGGGCTTCTTCTCTTGCTGACAACTATATATTTAGTCTTCTTACAGTAAATGGTTAGTCATTTTGTTTTGCTTACTTTTACAACCTTGTTTAGGAGGTCCTGTAGTTTATCTTCTGTTTCTGCTATCAACACTGTCATCTGTGTATCTTATATTGTTAAGATTACACCCAATGATAATAAATGTTGGTAGGGTCTCCAGCTCCCTTAGGATAGGCCTGCTGTAGAAGTTGAATAAATCCAGTGTGAAGACACATCCTTGTCTTATGCCTCTATTTTTGTGTAACTACACAATTTATTTTCTATCTGTACGTAGGCAGTTTGCTCCCAGTATAATATAAATGGTAATTCATTTGAAGGCATGGTGGAGTAATAGATATCGGTTCAGATTGAGGAATCAGAGAGCTGAGTTCAAATTCCAGTTGAATCCATTACATTCACTTATGCGCTAATACCCTTAGGAAAGGTATGAATCCTCTTCTTCTCGACCCAGTTATGGGTAGATAGCAAGACAGACCAGATTCTATAGCCTTGGATGGCAACTGGTCTACTGCAGAAAGAAATGGCAAACTATTGGAGAAAAAAATCTGCCTCATCAGTTATGTATCAAAAGATACATGATTGCCTAAGCGTGTATCATGCATGGCACATAACTAACTGAATACCTTTGTAAATTTTGTTATAAGAGTATAAAATATTTATTTTTAACAAATGTGAGGATTGTGAAACAAACAGATTGAAATGTGGGACAGCCTATTAGTTCATATGTTTACTGATAATTGAAATGTAAAATTTAAGATGGCTGAACATTGTCTGCAAAAGAGCTGATACACCAAAAGGAATATCACTAATTGATTCTACTTTCTTTCTATTTAACTTTTATTCACTCATTCAATTAGGAAAATAAATTGATGTTAATAATAGCCAAGAACTAAATATCTGAGGATAAATTCAATTAAATTTTGTGACACTATTGATTAAACTGTTTAGACAGATTTGATCAGTCAATTAACATTCATTATATTTTTGTTTCCATTCATGAATAATTGCTATTTAAGCGATTATATTTTTTCTTAAACTAAATTCAAATTTTTTAATATATTCTTTGTTTTTAACTTTCAACCACATAAATAGTATTCATGTTAACAGAAACCAAAATAGAAAAAAAAGTGGTTACATGATCTTAATATATATAAAACACAATGTAATGTAACTTTATATATTTATCAGTTATACAACCTTTCTTAATGAGAAATTCTGTTATAATACGATGCATTTTTGATGCTACTTAAAGTGAACTTGCTTTACTATAACAATGGAATATCTCATTAGAAAGTAGTGAGACCAGATTTTTTTTACATTACTTATTTTTTTGTCTTGTGTTAACATGCTTTGAGTATTTTATTTTTAATGATTTTTAAATCAGAATTATTTCATGAAATCTCAACAGAAAGTTGTAGTCAATGGAGTCAACTTGTGAGCATTAAATAGATTTTGGGTGCTTAATAGATTTTTTTACCAAAGATTGTAAAATTACATGTGATAGCAGCTTTTTGTTTTTTTAATATATTCCTTCAGAATGTAAGCAATCATGACTCTCCATATATTCTTTTCTCTTGAGAAAGATAGCAAAGTGGTTTCCTGTTGTCTTCTCCACAATTTAGAATTCATAGGTCTTCTCCCAGCTTGGCTGCCACACAAAGCCAGAGAGTCTATCAAAATAAGATCATATCCTGCTATTTAACAGCTGGGTTAGGGAGAAGAGATGGATTCATGCCTTTTCCAAAGATATTTCTGTGCATGTGAACATGACAGACTAGGCTGGAATTTGAATTCAACTTACCGATTCCACTTTCCATTTCAAGAATGGTTATGCTACCAATACAGGTGTGGGCTCTATATATAGGCCACTAAATGAGTAGTGGAACTTGGCCTGAAGATTGCACCAAGGTATGAAACTGAGTTACCATGTAGTGTTGATTCCTATGTTCACACTGTCTATATCTATAATACTGAGCATTCTTCTCCAAATTCTAAACAATATATTTTTTCTGGCCTTGATGAGCAGTGTGTCTGCAAAACTTTAAAGTTGGTCATAAGATAAGTTATTTGGACTTCTATTAATTTGTTGTCTACTGTTATTCTCGTTCTTTAATGACCACATTTTTGGCAAAAATTCTACTTGACTTGAAATATATTAAATTCTACTAATTTTATGCATTTTGAGCAGTATTACTGATTTGTATTATTATTAATAATAATATGTTTTATGAAACAGGACAAACAAAGAATGTCTATTTAACATTTTGATGAGTTTCTTCTGATGTTAAATAAATTGTTTGATGTCAGGTGGAAACTTGTAAAGGAACTTGCTGAAACTGTGTGTAATGTTATAAATACTTTTGACTATTGTTAGTTATTGTCAAGGAAAGAAGGTAGAAGCTGAGTGATAACCAGTAAGTTCTTTATTTTTTAAATAGTCCAGAGTTTAAAATTAATATGCTAGGGTGTGTGTGTGGGGGGTGGGGGTGGAAATAGATTTTAGCATCATGTGACTAAAATAAACATGAAGATAAATATCCTAAATACAATAAGTCTTTAGCTTAATGATGAAAAAAAAGTTTTTATGAAGCATATTATATAACTCTTGTTAGTAAATTAGCATTGTTTCATACTCTGTAACAGCTTGGCTGTCCCTTGCCCACAAATTCTTGGTATAGCAGCAACAGACAGAGTAAATTCTTAACACCTTTGTTTACTTCCGGCTAGTCTCACTCTCAAGCTGTGTGGTGAGTACCTACCTTTAAAGTCTTGTGGTGAGTACTTTATTTCATACCCTGCCATTACCTTCATAAATAATGGATCATTCTGTTTTGATTGCAAGATGGAAGAAAAAGGTATATCAGAGATGCTGAATGAATGAAAGAAAGTAAGAAGTAAGTTCCACAGCTTCTTCCCATGAACAGACTCCCTAGAGGATGTTTCCCTGATCACTACAATCTTAACCTGTTCAAGTCTAGAGTCAACTGTTATATTTTCCCCCCTCCTATCCATATTAACTATCCCTTATTGTAACCCTCTACCTTGATTAGCCTCAGGGCTTTGTGCAGGGTGAAACTTACTGTAAAGAAAAAAAAAAAAAAGAAAGAAAAAAAGGAAGTGATAATGCTCTCATGTATTTAATGTCTGCTTCAGTAAAATGGAAAACCATGCTTTTTATTCTTTTCATTTGTACCCTCTTACTTCTTTAAATAATGATCTGTATTCATACTTATGATTGTTATTTCAATACTTTGTTAAAGTTGTTTACCTCAAATATTTAACAATGCAATAGGTGAATTTCTACATGTATTTTGTAGTCATGGAACTCACAATTCAATCATTAAATTAAGAATTATGATTCATTACAAAATTCAAATAGAAAAACAAAATTTTCTCAGGTACACCTGATATTTATTATTCAACATGAAATTAAACATTATGCAGTTAAAATTTCAAATAAAAATTTAGCTAATAATTGCATCAGGATATCAATTTATTGATTCAACCTTGTGCATGTTTAATGAACACATTTAAAAAAAACAATGGTTTTCAATTCTTCTTCTACACTAAAGTAAAACTAAATATTTCTTAAAAGATCAAGATAATTGTTAGTACATGGGTACCATTTTGATGATCCACTGGATAGTTTAGCAAATAGGTGTTAAATTTCCAAGTTTTGTCACTAGTGCCAGGTTAGTGACACTTGTCATCACATGCTTGAAAAAAATCCAAATTCAAGTTAAAGCAAAGACTACATTCTAGTGGTCATCAGTTAGTGCCATATGTGATACATACTTGGGCAATCATGTCTCTTTTGATTCATGACTGACTAGAAAGAAGATTTTCCCACAGTAGATTACTATTTCTTTCTGTGGTAGACTGTTTGCCAACCAAGGCTAAAGGACTCAGTTTGTCCTGCTATTCAAAAAAGATGGATTCATATCTTTCCCAAGGGTATTTGCATGTAAGTGAAAGTAGCAAACCCTACTGGAATTTGAACTCAGCTCTCTGATTTCTCATTCTGAGCCATTATCTATTACACATCTAATGACCATACTAGTTTTAATAAAATGTATCACACATGTAAATGTATAAATATCAACTTCATTAGAATTGTAATTTTTTGTTTTATATTAAACTGACTTTCGTTTCCCTGATGTTTTTTATTTGTTTTTTCTTATTTTTATTGAATTCTTCTGGGATACTTTTTCGTCATCTGTGTATACTTATTCTTTCAGCTGCCAAGACAAATGACAGATGCAATGAGATTAGATAAATCTAAGTTAGGTTAAGAATTAAATCACTTGCATGTGTTCCACTTAAAGCCTTCTTTGCAAAGTGAGCCAGAACATCTGGAATGGTAACAGCATAGATACGTCTGGGTAACTGAATGACAAAATGAAAAGAATTTGATGTAACATATTTCATCTTTCAAAAGAACTTCAGCTTACAGCCATATCATGATAAAACACTGATTCTTGTCTGATCACAAAAGTTAAACAACATTGAGTCTGGTCAGTACCAAATGGGTGACCACTTAGAAATAGCAGGTGCTGTAAGCTTGGATATGTTGTTGCTATAATGGATAATGGTTCAGAATGAAAAATCAGTGAGTCGAGTTTGAATTCCAGTTGGGTTTGTTACATTCACTTATTTTGTGATGTCAACAAACACTCGTTACCACTTTTGTAATGTTAACAAATACTTGTTGTCACTTTCATAATGCTTGTTGTAGTAAAGACTTTGCAATGGCAGATATAACTATATTAACGCTGTTGAACAATACTGGTGTCAGATGCCTTCGAATGACACCTGCAGTAATAGAACTTGCTTGATAATACTTGATCGAATAGTAACCACCAAATAGTGATCTGTATAGTAATCTGTATAGTGATCACTTAGATGTCATACTAATTCCCATATATACATTTCCTTTAACATCACATGATCTGTTTATTCAAAATGGGATCACCTGAGTTTGCTCTCTGGTGATCTGTGTTCAAACTCCAGTGTCAGCAGCAATACTTTATTCCTATATAACACCTCCCCTTTGAAATGACTTCCCCTGGAGTCTATACTTCTTCAGCTTCAGTTCAATAGTTAGAATTCTGTTGGCATTCTTTTTCTTTTGCCATAATCCCTTGGTTCAACAATTTCTGATGGTGTGATACACTAAACATGTTATACAGAATTTCCATTGGTACCTCTTTTTGGGAACTTTAAATCAGTGACTTTACGTTTAACTGATTAAGGTGTCGCTTATGTTCCCTTCTTTGTCCCTGTACCATGAATGTCATTTTGCCGATCCATTTTTTTATAACACCATCTTCCCAGAATTCCCTTTTGTACTGATACATCTTAAAAAATGCCTTATCTCCAGGTTTGAAGTATCTACTTGTATTGTTATTTCTTCTCACCTTGAATTCTGGTAATAACTTATTGAAAATGGACTTAATCTTCCTGGCAAACATCAACTCTGCAGGTGACATTCCAGACACAGTGTTTGAGTATGGTGTTATTTTGTAAACACTCAGAAATTGCTGAATCATTACTTCATCTGACTCCTCACCCTTTGACATTTTTAGTGCGCTTTTAAATGTATCAACAAATTGTTCCACTTGTCTGTTTGATCTTGGGTGATAAGGGGAAGTTGTAATATGTTCTATTGCTAATGATTTGCAAAAAAACTTAAATTCACTAGATGTGAATTGAGTCCCATTATCTTAAACAATAGAGTCAGGAACATCGAACCTTGCAAAAATTATCTGTAGGAAATTTATTGTTACTGTGGTAATCAGTCTTCTACATTCTAATATTTCTGGCCATTTAGTGTAACTATCAACTACCACTAGATAGTATGCTCCGTTTAACAGTCCTGCAAAGTCTATATGTATTCTGGACCATGGCATATCAGTTTTCAGCCAAGGTTGAATTTTGATAGGCAGTGACTTCACTGCCAGAGTACAACCTCTGCATGATTTCACTAAATTTTTGATATCCTTATCCATTTTTGGCCAGTAAGTATAACACCTCATTAAGGATTTCATTCTTGAAATTCCTGGATGTCCTATGTGAAATTCTTTTAACATACATCTTTGCAACAATGCTGGTATCCTCACTCTCTCTGCATACATAAGTACATCATTACGTAATGAAAATGCATTATTTCCAAGAATATTTTTTCCTTTAGATCTTAATTTCTCCTTCATTTTCATTATAAAGTCATCTTTTCCCATATTAATTTTTATTTCCTCCAATGTTATGGGCAGTTCTCTTACAGTATTGTATAATACGTTATTAATTTCATTTTCAGCCCTTATTGCCACAATTACCGTGTCTTCAAGTGGTTCGCAGAATCTTTGTATTAGTCTAGACAATCTGTCTGCATGAATTAATTTTTTAGATGGGAACACCCTTTTTTGATCCATATATGGGAAATAATGGATGATGGTCTCTCTGTAGTATGAATTCTCTACCATGTATGAATTTGTGAAACTTTTTCATGGCAAATTTGATGGCTAATGCTTCCTTTTCTATCTGGCTGTAGCTTCTTTCAGCTGCAGTTAATGATCTTGAAGCATGAGCTATTGGTTTAGTTGTTCCATCCTCATATCACTGCTCCAAACCTGAATTACTTGCATCTGATGTAATCACAATCTTTAATTTAGGGTAAAAAAAAACTAGTGATAAATCCAATATTAAAACTTTCTTGATCTCTTCGAAAGCACTTTGACATTTATCTGTCCAATTCCATTTCACATCTTTTTTTAGCAGGTTATTCAAGGGTGCTCTTAATTCATGTATGTTAGGCATATATATATATATATATGTATGATAGTAGTTAGCAAACCCTAAAAATGCTTGTTACTTTGTTACATTTTTTGGAGCCAGCATGTCCTTTATCGCACTCACTCTTGAAGGATCTGGTTAAGTGCTGTTTTCATCAATAATTTATCCTAAATATTTAAGTCTGGACATAATTCACATTTTCCTTCACTAATCTTAAAACTATATTCTTTGATTCTCTTAGATATATTTTTACATCTTCTGTATGTTGCTTTCAGGTCTGACTTTTAATAAGTACGTCATCCAAATATGTTTGAGCAAAATCCAAACCAGCAAGCATGGTATCCATTATCTGTTGGAATATGCTTGGTGCTACTTTTATACCAAAAAGAAGTTGGTCAAATTTGTATAACCCTCTATGAGTGTTAATTGTTAATAATTTTGAGCAGCCTTTATCCACTAGTACTTGTAAGTGTCTGACAAGTCCAATTTAGAAAAAATTTACCTCTAATCAATTTGGCAAAAATTTCCTCTGGACTTGGTAACAGGTAGGTATGTTTCATTTAACTTTCATTAAACCCCATTGAAAAATAAGCACATACATTGATTTTATTATTCCATTTTCTAATGTAGACTGTTGGTGATGCCCATTTGGAATAGTTTATTTTTGATATCACATCTAATTTTTCTAGTCTGACCAATTAATTAGATTTAAGGCTGCATAAGGTACACTCCTTTTTGGCTTAAATGTCAGTGTTACATTCTCTTTTAACTCAAACTTAGCTTTTGCTTTTGTGCATATCCCTAGACATTCTGAGAAAACTTCTGGAAAACTCTTTTTCAGTTCATTTTTCATTTTTTCAGTTGCCGTATTAGTACTGGGGGTAACAATATTTATCTTGTTGCAAAAATAGTTAATTGAAAGGTCCCAAAGATCAAACAATGCAATTCAGTTTGTTCCAAACAAATTAGCAGTATTCTTTAATACAAACACCACTGCTTTTTTGTTTTTTCCACATAAGAAACTTAAGAAACGTTACAGCTGAATTCACAGAAAATGTTCAATCTCTTTCCTGAGACTCCATGGACAACTTTATCAGAAGTTTATGCATTTTTCTCCATGTTTGTCCATTTATGATAGTGATATCAGATCCTGTATCTAGTTGCAATTATTTATTTATTTTTTTTTTCACTAGATGACATAGACAGAGTAAGCACAAAGTTAACCAAACCATCCAACAGACATTCCATTTTGTCTGAGTTTAGACACTTCCCTTACTACCATGACAATGACAAACCTGACATCAAAGGAAACTATTTAAAAAAATAGCTGATATCAGCAAGAAAGTTTTCTATTTGACTTCATTATATTCTTCATTTTATTGCTTTCCAGTCAAATCAACCTACATTTGTTATTTGTCAGATGTGTATGTAACTTTTTTTTGCTTTGCCATGCAACTGCAATTACATATCTGAAAGTCTTAAC
Source organism: Acanthosepion pharaonis (assembly GCA_903632075.3). Classification (NCBI taxonomy): domain Eukaryota; kingdom Metazoa; phylum Mollusca; class Cephalopoda; order Sepiida; family Sepiidae; genus Acanthosepion; species Acanthosepion pharaonis. The sequence goes on along the minus strand of CAHIKZ030001740.1, from coordinate 42,611 downwards.
TCAACTATCCATATCTCAAAATTAGTTGTCAATTACCAAGCATTCAAAAGCTAGTGGCCTTTTACCACTTAAAAACTTCAGTTTAGTAAAATGTTGATAACGTTCCACTAACAGTTACCTCCCTTAAAAAAGCAATAAAAAATTATAAATTCTTATACAATTAACAACAAATGACATAATTTCTGCACTCATTTTGAAAGTTACTTCACACCTAAGATGGTGAGAAGTAGATTTCTAAATGATTTTATGAATATTAACTTTTTTACATGTGACAATAGAACTAATTGTATAGATAAAAATTTTCAATTACTCATGCAGAAAATAAATCATTACAATTGCAAAATTACTTCAATATGGCCGACATTTTTTGGGATGGTAGAGGTCATGTTAACTTTCTGTAAACATCTTTAATCTTAATGATTTAAAAAAGAGAGTTTTTTCTTACATACAACAATAGTTAATTGTATACATATATAATCAATGCAATTGCAAAATTAATTATTTGATATTATTTTTGTTAACAGTATAGGTAAACTATAAAAATTTTATTATTTAGAATTACAATATAAAGTATAATCATGACTTGATTTATTCAAATTAACATCCATATTTTATTGCTTCCAACAGGACAAAGATCTAGAGCAGTGATTTTTTTCACTGGCATGCAACAACACACTGGTTTGCCATGAGAGGATTGTAGGGGTACAGAAAGAATTTTTAAAGGTTATTAATTAAATTATTTTTGAAAGAAATCCAAATTGAAATAAGCATGGTATGAAAGCTGAAACCCCTTTAAATTGATTATACAAGTATATTGTTATAATAAGCATATACATGATATATAAAATAATATAAAAAAGCAAACTTTTATGCAATAAACAATATTAAAAACAAAAATTGATCACAGCTAGAATCTTTGGAAGAAGATTTAAGTGTATGCCTGTCCAAAATTTAACCATTATAAAAGCACCATTTTTCAGACACACAATATTGAATGACAGAAACAGAATAAAGTAATTGCCAAAAAACCAGTTACCATGAATAAAATAACATCATCTACTGAATTATTTTAAAATTATTACTAAGAGAAATGTCTGTAAGATGGAGAATTAAATAGTTATAATAAATTATTTTGTTTGTGCTAATAAATAAATCATAAAAAGTATATGCTTTATTTGATCATCATAATTTAAATCTACTGTGGAAGTTTAACTCTAAATTCAAGTGTGCCATGAGATAAAAAAGGTTGAAAAATTGCTCTAAAGGATTAAAACTAGTCTCTACTGTTTGTTCCAATTAACTCAGACAGTTAATATGTTCAATCCTTTTGTTGCTATTAAAGTTCTCCAACACATTGAAAGCAATTCAGCTTATGAAGTAAACATTGTAGGCAAACTTGGACCTTTGTGCTCACAAAAAACAAAGAATAGTTTTTCCATTGACACTAGGACCTCAGAGGGTTAATCAAACAAAAACAAGGAAACAAAGAAAAAAATAAGAAGAAAGTGACTACTAACTGGATGATAATTGTTGAAATTTGCAGGAAAGTGGATTGAAAAGTTAAGAAAATTAAAAAAAGAAATCCTTTGAAAAATCATGTTTTAAAATAATAAAATGAAATCCCAAATAGTTCCAAGGAGAATCAAATCCAAATTTAACCGGACAAAATTCAGTAAGATTGAGCAAAACCAAGACTACCTGGCTTTCCCCACTTTCTGCTGATAAAAAGAGACAATGTATCCTCAAAGATGTTGGTCTTGGAAAATAGAAGAAGAAAAAATGTATATTGTCAATAAAGAACCTCAGGTGATCACCAAAATAACATTTAAGATTGTTCTGGACAGAGAGCCAAGAAAAACATCTGGTTTGAATTGGCCACCCAGAAGAAAAATATCCCTACAAAAATAGTGATTAATGCCTAAGATAATTTTAATTTCTGTGACATTCGTCAATTTTTATGGCCAACATTATTTCAGATTCCTTTATATTCAAGTGATAAAGAAAAATGAATTACTAGCCCTGAAGTGATGCTAGGTGACTGACCATGTTGCTGGTCAATCAAGGAATCACCTAAAAACAATCAGCATGTGACTAGCTGATAAAGGAAGGTAAATGACTGGAAATTTCCTTTTCACCCTTGTATACTAAAAGTTTAGATTCATCACAAAGACAGTATACCAGCTTTGAGGGGGGGGCTGAGGTTGGATGCTGAGAAAGTGGGAGAAAGAAGAGAGAGATTAGCACCACCTACATGAAGCAATGGTGTGAGATGAGACATCAAGTTAAGGGGCTGCTTGAATCCTCTGATCACTTTTAAAAGCAGACTGGACAACCCTTAATTTGGAAAATTACTCAAGTAAACATATTTGAAAAAATAGAATTTTAGAAAAAAGTTCATGATAAGGGTGGAAGTTAACTGAACCTAGACCCTGGTCAACTTCATCCATGCCAGATGCAGGACTCCATATAAGCTGGAAGTTTTCCCCACATTACTGCTACTGGAATCCACATTGTTCACTAAGACTTCCCAACCAGTACATTGTGCCAGCCCTGAAAGCCAGAATTTAGAAGTTTAAATTACTAGTAACACAGGCTGTAAACTCCAGAAGGGGACACCAGTGTCAGTTGATTATAACAGTAAGTGGGAAGGGTTAAAACCCCTGTATAAAATAAATAATATGTAAACTAGATTGTTGTTATATTTTTAACCAGAATTAATTCTTTATTCCAAAAAATTATTTTTTTGTGTTGCTCCTCGTCATTGACCTGTTCTTCACTTCAGTTTACTTCACCAGCGATCTTCTCACCCTCTGAGATCAAAAATACAATGTGGCAAAGAAGTGAAGCCAACAAACACCAACTCGATTGAGTGGATCTGTTCTCTTCAACATGATGCCAGTGATACACCAGCAATGCGTTAATAGGTGAGGTGTCAGCTCGATGGTAACCATGGTGGTCTTAAGGAACCTGAAAGCCAATGCAGGGGTGTGGGTTAAATTATTGTTTGTTGTTGACCAGGATTGACCCAGGACTACAACACCACTATTATTTTAACTACCTTCACTCCTTGGCAATGTCTATTGTTTTAAAAACCATGATTAGAATTGTAATAAAATATAAATATATGAAAGTGAATTTATACATTTTTTTCTTGAGAATTCACACCAAAAATAATAAATACTGTTTATTTATTAGATTGTTTATTTGAATGAATGGCAAAACGTCGGCTAATTGCCACTTGATTCAAACTTTATAAAATGGTAAATAATAAGGATTTCCTTATAGATGGTTCACATATTTTAATAATCTATTAAATGTTTATAAATTTATGAATAATAAGTATTTTCATATTTATTTCTCAATAAATTGATAAATATTACATTGCTTTACTTTTTACAATATTGTAAATATAAAAGTAAAAAAGATAATAGTGTTTAATATTTATTATCAAGAACAAAAAAGTATAAATTCACTTTCATCATATGCCGAGGTTTTATTAAAATTTTAATCATCACTTTTTAAAAAAAAAAGTAAACATTGCCAAAGAGTGAAGTTAGTTAAAATAAAAGCAAAGTCAGTGGAATAACCGTCCCTTTGACATTCAATTTTTTTATTGGCATGAAAGTCTAAGTTTGCCACATTATAACAGGCTATGACCAAGGCAATACGTATGGCTTATAGGTATTGCCTTGACTATGATACATAAAAGAATGGAATGCAGTGTTCATTTCTCTTGAAGGGGTTCTGGTTGTGACAAATAGACCAGTACTAACCTTAGAGTAAGGAGAAAAAGAAAGAAAAGGTAGTGTCATTTAAAAGTACTCCTGAATGTAACATTCACCTTTAAAGAAGAATGGAGAGCTAACTAGCTAAAATATAATATTAAAAACAAGAACAAGTGTTGATTTTTTTTGTATTTAACAACACTTCAGTTGTTATATCATGTCATGAAGGATTTTTGGAAAGTGATTTTATTTATGCAACAAATTATGCAAAACTTATTTTGATTGATCTTGTTACTTAGAACGATTACTGTGCTACTTATATAAATGTAAAACATCTCAGTTGGCAATAATATAAGTGACAGATGGTCATAAAAAGACACTGTTTATTTTTTTCTACTCATTTCACCCCAAGCAAGGAAATGAAGCTATTAAAATGCAAGGGGTTACCAAGGGTGAAAGAATAAGAGAAAAAGAAAAACATAATTAAGGAGAGAAACCATAAAAAAACAGGAATTAAGACAAAAGATATTTATAGACAATGCATTTAAATAATCATTAACTATTGAATGCATTACATTGCAATAAGTGTAATTAAAATGTGGCACTAAAATAAGTAACCAAGTAATCATTTTAAATTCTATGAATATCGATACCTTTTATTTACACATACAATAAAAATAAGGATACTAGACTAAAAAACATAAAAATAATAAATGAAAGTCATGTAATTTTTATCTTTAAATTTTATAAAAACAAATCCACTGTATCTGAAATAACCAAAAGATATTTTGCTCATAATTTGTAAGAATTGTTGATACTCCATAGGACAATTTTTTTTTTTGTTTTTTTTACTTTAATATAGATATAGCTGTAATTTCTCATGATGAATGATTCATCCAAAATTATCTAAATTAAGTCTTATATATATATATATATATATATATATATATATATATATATGAATATACATCTTTATATATTGCTGAACAGTAGAGGAATTTGTATGTGTTCATGTTATAGTTTGACAGTAAATGAGGGAAAGGACTCTGGAGCAGCAGATTAACATCAAAGTTTGATTGAAGACATGTAAAAATGTGAGTGAAATGCTAGCCCTATTTATCATGAATATGCTATGAAGAAATTGTTTTTGTCTGACAGGCATTTCAATGAACGGTAAGAGGATGTGTATGATAATGAAAGAATTGAGCAAAAGAAGAGATGCAAATGTGAACAGAACACAAACTTTGGTGGATGCAGATCAAAGATGACGTATGTGACTAATAACAGAACTGAATAAGGATACAGTGCAACAAATTCTAACAGAGGATTTGGGAATGAGGAAAGATTTTTTTCAAAGATGGGGTTTCAAATCTTGACTGATGAACAGAAATTTTTCATCAGATCTTTTGAATAAAAGAGACATTTGACAAGGTGATGTAATATTGGGTTAATAAAACTTGGAAAGAAAACACCAGACAATACAGTAAAAAATAAAGAATTTATCTAAGCTGAAAAAAAAAAAAAAATCAAACGTCTAATTTACAGTTAACAATCACGCTTGTGTGTTTTATTTGATCCTAAGGGGATAGTTTACTAAAAATTCCTAGCACAAGAACAAACTGTTTATTTGAAAATACTGAAAGAGTTAAGAGAATCTGTTTAGAGTAAAAGACATAAACTCTGGCATGAAAAGTGAATTCTCCACCATGACAATTCTCCTGCAGAGGATTCATTAGGAATTAATGAGTTCCTGGTTAATAAATCTTTTACAAAAATGATTCAGCCATCTAACTCACCAAATAACTCTGTTATTTTTTGGTTATTTCCAAAATTGAAAAATGTCCTGAAAAGTCAAAGATTTGTCGACATCCAACAAAAACTGGAAAACAAGCTCTAGGAATTCTTCCAGGGCACCATCATTTCACAGTGGGCATAACTTCACAAGGAGAACACTTTGAAGGTGAAAGCAGATAATGGTCACCAGGTAAGGAAATTTTCTGGGAACTAAATGATCACACTTCATACATTTGTACAAAACAACTTACATGTTTCCAAAATATGTTATTTACCTCATTACTCTTAAATCTATTAATACCTAGCTACATAGACACAAGATCTCAGTTTTCCTCAAGTATGCAACAACTTTTACTAATTTCCAAATTCTATTAAACTGGAGAGACTAAAGTGTTCAAAGACAATCCAGAATAGTCCAGGTCAAACTTCTCAAAAGTTTGGCTAATACTTTCTACAATTAATATTTAGGCACTAAAAATGTTGATTTTTACACAGAAAAGGGGATTAAAATTAGAGAATTTAAGATGTCGTGTAGAGATGAATGCCAAAACAGAAGAAAGATATTTTCTATGAATAATTTCTTTAGTGAAATCCTTGACTGTATCAAACTACCATTAGATGTAAAAGATAAAAATTCACTCTTAGGTGAGAATCATAAAGTAACCTGGATTCTAGATTCAAATAGCAGAAGGGTCAGAGGATTTCCTGATGTCTGAAAGTAATAAACAGAGGCCAAAGGCACTTTTCGGGTTCATATAGAACCTGAAAAGTGGCTTTAGTTTAAACCAGTATTGATGGATTACACATTTGTTATAAAATATAAAAGCTACTCATTCATAAGCAACTCCAATAGTGACATCAGTGTGGCTTGAGCAGAAGACAAAAAGAAAATCATAAAATTAAAGAAAAATAGTTACTAAATACATTACTTTATACTGTATTAAAGAATTCTACCAATTTCTAAAAAATTTAAGCAACTTATTTTCGTGGCAAAAGTAAGCAACCAGAGTTTCAATTATTTGCTTTTTATTGGAAAACGTTGACATAAAACATTGGATCAGTTGAAGAATCCTACCACTTTGATCAACTGTAAAATCTTCACCCCAACATAACTCAACTGTAGAATCTCCTCCCAGACGATCTAAATTTAATTTAAATCTTTGAAACTTGTTAAAAATGAATGCTATTTTTTCTTTTCAAGTGTTTTTTTTTTCGTAGAAAAAGATTGGAAGTTTTTTAAAATAAAGAAAAACGTTCGTAGTAAAGTAGAACCAGAAATGTACGCGATTTCGAAGGTTTTTACTAAACTTGCCATTTTTAAAGCTCAAAAACTGTATAAATATCACGCTCTTCAGAGATTTCAATATATTTTCCATAAAATCACTTTTTTAGAATTATTATGTGAAAATAATAACATTCTACATTAAATTTTAAATTTTTTAGAGAATTTTAAACTAAAAATTTTCAGAAAAATCAAATCTAAGCATGATTAACTTTTTATATGAGTATTAAAAACTAAGAACCTTAACTTTGTAATATAACAAGGTAAGTTAAGAATAAGATTATTTAGAAGTAAAATTTGTCAAAATTCTAAGTTGCATATAAAAAATCTTCTCAAACTTGGTATCTTTATTTCTTGCCCCAAAACTATTTTGTGAGTGATTAGATGCAGAATGTTTCCTCAATTTTTCTTTAGGTCATTCAAATATACAATGATGAGAAATTGAAATTCTATAAATTACATTTTAAAAAAAAAAAACACAAAATAGAACACCTTAACTGTAAGAAAATAAATAACAAAATTTCATAAGTTTGTAAAATGAAAAAAGTACTAAAAATCTCAAGAAAAATAAATTCAGAGGTGCTATGAAATATAAAAAGTATAAAAATGTTCACAAAGTGTATTCAGATTAAGTTTGTGCTATTGAAACAACTAAAAAGAGATTAGGTTTATTATAAATCTAAATGAACTTAAATTGAAGGTAGTGAGCAACGGAATGAAGAAAGAGTCAAGGTCCTGAAGATATATAATATCTGCCCTTGATCATGTGAACGGAATAGTGAAGGGCTATGATAATAATCATCATACAGCGCACATATACACTACAAGCTTTTAATATTTAAATGCCATCACATGAATTGATCTAAATATGGTGGTAATTGATTTTTTATATACTCTATTTTCCATAGTTTTATCACATGCATTCAAGTTATCAAATTGTAAGAAACTATTGTAGAATGTTTACTTCTCAACAGTTCAGTAGTGTAAGTGCGTCATCAGCACTTATTTAAGCAGGTTAAAAAGGCAGTAATCACAGTAAAAGAAAAAGGAATAAATATATATATATATATATATATATATATATATATATATATATATATATATATATATAGGTTAAAATACATGGTGATGGAAAAGTATAATTGTGAGAGCTTAAAATAAATTGTATGAGCCTAACAACACAAATAAAAGCAGCTGGTTTAATGTGAAAGTAGCTCAAAAAACCTTTTTCTTTAATATACGTACTTCATTCTGTACAAGCAATGATGAGCAAAATGGTACTGGAGCATCAATAAATGCAATATCAATGTGAATATTCACCAAAAAAGCATAGTTCTGGAATTGTTTTTTTTTATCATCATGAAATTCATTTCTCATACTGGAATCCATTCTAATAAATTTCCTATCATAAATGCATATATGTTTCATTAAAGACGACAGAGAAGGTACTACAATTAAGCATTTTATTTAATTTTTCTTGTGTTTGAAGAAGTGTTTTCTTTTCTGGATGCAGAGTTGTAGAAGCTGTCCAAATGCTCCAAAAAGGCCTTTTTTTTATGGGACGACATTTTACAGGTGAAAAAAATTGAAGATGTGAACATGTTATTATTCATTCCTTTTTGTTTGGAAGATCACAAACATATGACATACCGCCCTTTTCGCGATAAGCTTTTTTTTCTGGATAATCTTTTTTACTGTCTGAGATGTCGGTATTTTGATCTGGACCTGCTGTGACTCTTGCCTCTTGCTGAGACTACATCAAAACATTCCAAGAGACATCCCCACTATATTGTATATTTTTGTACAACCAATATATATATATATTGCCCTCCCCACCCAATTTTTTTTGTATTGTGATAATCGACCTAAATAATTTTTGGATCGTCTTTAAATTATTTTTAATAAAAATAAAATGTCCTGTTTTTTTTTTTTCAATGATTTCAAAATCAATTGTGAACATGTTGAAATTTTAATGAAATTTTTTGGTATTTTATTCATTAATAAATTAATTTTATAATGAATAGCTTCTTTGATTTAAAAAAAACCTTGAAAAAATTTTTTTATTACTTATCAGGATTATAAACGTTTGGTCATTTGAATAAAAAAATTCCAATCGCTAATTTTAACATTTCTAGAAAGATTAAAAAAAAAAAACGCGAAGACCACATATAAAAAAATTAAATTTACAATGTGAACACCCTGAAAAAGTTATTTTAAAATTTTAATTTTGTTTTTAAAAAAACTCAAAAAAATTTTTTTATACTTTTTTTTTTTTTTAGTGTATTTTTAAAAAAATAATTTTTTTTTTTTTGGGCTTGATCCAAAAACAAATTTCCTCTGATGCAAATTACCTATATTTTATTCACTTAAAAAATTTTACAGTGAATTTTGAAAACCTTTGAATCCCTTCTGCCTGAAAATGAAAATTTGTTTTTAATTTCCTGTAAAGGTTTATTTAATCTATCTAAAAAAAAAATCTGACTCGGATTAAGTCCAATATAAGATAAGGAAGACAAACAAACAAGACCGATATATATTAAAACAAATATGTGTATTAACAACAAATTACAAAGCACAAACAAAACATTGTGTTTGTGTAAACATTTGTGTGTGTGTGTGTGTGTGTTTGTGTTTGTGTGTGTGTGTGTGTGTGAACGTTCGTATTTTTGAATGCTTTGTTTTCATAGCGTTTTCCCAGAAATCAAACGCTGATCTTCTTTTACATTTGTCGCTGAAATGAAGAAGAAGAAACATTTAAAAAACCTCCAAAGGTCGGATTTAACACGAGGCCTGAATGAAAGATACATTTAGATCGTTTGCCCTGTGCTGGTGGTTTTTTCACGACAAGAATTGAACCTTTATGTTTATGGACCAGCTATGACAAGCTTTTTCTCAGCTATCAATTGCCAGACCAGCGTGGACAATAAATAACCATGTGTTTACAGGAGTTGAAACTCCAGGTCCCCAACCAAGAACTGACTTTTTCACAACCACAATTTCAGTGGGTGGGGGTCAAGAAATATATCGCTTTTTTGGCCTTTTTATACTAAGATAGCTTCTTTTCTCAGTTGCGTCCCTGTCTTTTGCAGAGTAATCTGGGGCTCTCTGTCAATCAACTTGGGAAAATTATGATTGAAGAGGTGCCCATCCCTGAAGAACAAACCAAAGGCTGCGCCCTAAATTTCACCAAAGGGCGGGATCGGTGCTCGATTAATTCCAGCGCTTTCGACGGTTGCTTAATTTTTGTCCTGCCCGGTTGTACGTTCAAACTTTAAAAAATTCTTTTCATCAAATTGTCGTCCTCGTGGGGGAAACGAGTAAACATCACCCTGAAGGAAAGAAGAGATTGAGGCAAGAGGTCGCCCTATTTATAGCATGGGAGAGAGACCCTGGTGAAGAATTTGGAAATTAAAGAGGAAATTGACGAGTGAATTTACTGTGAACCCTTCTGCCTAAAAATGAAATACTTGTAATTGAATAAAAATTTGTTTAATCTATCTAAAAACGTATGATTAAAACTTCCCAAGGAGAGCATATTTTCATTTTAATATAAAAAGTTTACGAACGATTTTTCATTCAGTTTAAATTTTTTTTTTTACTAAAAAAAAGAAAAAGTTTCTTTGTCTTTTGAAGAATTTTAAGATTATAATTATGGAAAAATAAAATTGATCTTTTTTTTTAAGTTGCTCACCTTCCCAAACCAGAGGTCTTTTGGGTGAAAAATTAAAATTAAAAATAAAATAAAATATTGCATTTTTTCAAATGCTTTTGTTAGATTATAATTTATATTTTTTTCTCTTATTGTCCATGAAATTTGAAAATATTTGCATTATTATTATTATATTTTTTTATTAATAATTTAATTAATTGAAATTTCCGATATTTTTTTTTACATATCACGGGATACTGATTAGATTTAAGAGCAAAATCATTGAATCAAAATAAAGATTATAGTTGATTTTAATAGTAAATGATAACGCCCATGGGTTTTAAAAAATATTTGGGTTTTTATTGTTTTATATTGCTCCTATAATGTTTACTCATGATATATTTTATGAGCCTGTGGTGCCAATTCTAGAACAGGCCATCATATATACACTAAGAGCATCTCTACACACAGCATTAGACAGACCAGTTATCCTTGGTAAAAACATGTTAACTTCAAAAACGTAAGTTTAATTGTTTCTTTTTTAATTTAATAATTGAAACATTTTAGAATAAAACAGTCCTTCATTTAAATTTAAAAATTAGTAAAAGCTATTTTTCCCGGTCCCTGCACAATAACGACCCCTCGTCGTTATTTTTTTTTTTTCATAAATGCTATGACGTTATGAAAGAAGTTAAAACTATTTATTCATTCAAAAAAAAAACAACAGTTTATTTATTTGGTTATCTTAAAGATACAATCCCCCAAAATTTTCAGCTTATTTTTTAAGGAATGCTTTATTCATAGTAGCAGCAGGAACCAGCCTCGTACGCTCTTTTGATCTGCTTTTTCGGGAATTTCTGAAATAATGTTTGATTTGTTTTTAATTCATTGTTAAAAGTTTTTCAATTCATTGTTAAAAAATAAAAAAATGTTATTCAAAAAATGTTCAATGATATATATTTATTGAAAATTTCCAAATTAATTTCTTGTAAAAATAAAATTATTTAAAAATTCAGATGAAAAATAAATTTATTTTCCCGAAAAAATCACATCAAAAAAGAGCGTACAAGGCTGACTCCTGCTGCTTTTTGAAGGCGGCATGCCTAAATAAATAAAAAAATGAAAAAAAAGCAGCAAGATAACTGTTGTGATGATAAAAAAATTCACGATAATGGACGGACTGGTTGATTAAACGACCATCCGGACAGTGAAAAGGTGTTCGTTTGTTAACACCTATTGAGGTTAATACTCCCGACTTGTCTCTGTATTTTGACAAACGTCCAATTATAAAACATTGGAAAACCAACACTCGTTTACTTTGTTTATTATATCTTGCACGAGATATAACAAGAACAATTGTAAAAACGTTGATATAAAACATTGGACAGTTGAAGAATCTCCCCTGACGGATCAGCTGTAAAATCTCCTCCTCAACTTAACAAGACTCTAAACTCCTTCCAGACTGATCAAATGTAGCTTTGAAACTTTTTAAAAAATGAATGTTATTTTTTTCTTTTCAATTAGTTTTTTTCATACAAAAAAGATTGGAGATTTTTTTTATAAAAAAAAAACATTCATACTAAAGTAGAATCAGAAATATACCAGAAAGTTTGTTTACATTTCGAAAGTTTTTTAATAAACTTGCAATTTTTTAAGCTCAAAAACTGTATAAATATCACGCACTTCAGAGATTTTAATAGATTTTCCATAAAATCACTATAGTAGAATTATTATGCGAAAATAACAACATTCTACATTAAATTTTAAATTTTTAGAGATTTTTAAACTAAACATTTTCAGAAAAATCAAATCTAGTGCATGTGATTAACTTTTTATATTAGTTTTACAAAATAAGAATCTTAACGTTTGTAATATAAAAAGGTGGTAAATTAAGATTATTTAGATGTAAAATTTTCAAATATTACGCTTTAAATTCTTCCGGAACGATTTTTAAAATATTTTTAAATATTCATTTAGACTGTAGAATCTCCATTCCAACTCAACTGTAGAATCCCCACAACCACCCTTCCACGTCTGGGGAAAGAGATTCATTGAGTAGCAGAAAAAAAAAAAAATAGTTTCCCCAAAACTTTAAGCCAAAGTGTAATTATTTAATTTGACTTTTAATGTTTATTGTTTAAAAACTTTATTTTAAAACACCAATTTTTAAAAAATAACTGGCTGAACTGATGGAAATAAATAAATTGTTATTAAATATTTCTGTCCTTACTAGTTTACTTTCATTACCATTTTTCATAACGCCGTAAAGGTTAAAAAAAAGTATACGCCAGCAAAATAATGAGGAGGTAGTTACTTTGCCTAAAAATTTAATTGTCAGTCAGTTCTCTGAAGAATAAGTTAATGTTTAATGCAAGTATCAGACGTGAACATTTCTTATAAAATTTTAATGATTTTTTTAAATAAATTTTCAATGTTCAGTTATTTTATTACGACCATTACTATGGATTAAAATTTAAATTATTATATTGAATATAAAAATGAATAAAAAGGGATAAGAAAAAATGTATAAGAAAAAAAAGGATAGTAAGTTTTAAAAAATTGAATTTAAGAAAATATTTAAACAATCATTAGCTGTATAGGATAAACCCCTGTAATTATTTACTTCTATTTTTCTATCAACATTTCCTTATGCCATTATAAAATGTGAATGGGTCACGAATGTGTCTAGCTAAGTTTGGGATAGTTAAAATATTATCAACCTTTTTTACAACCCTACTTTCAGTTTTGTGCCAAATTGTATCTTTTGTACAATAAATAAAAATTTCCTATGACGTTGAGTATACTCTTTTCTATTTGTTTCTTTTTCTATTTTTTTCATCGATTAGAATGAGTAAGCGGCAAAAACTGAGTGGTGCAGCTTACCGCAAATTGAAAGCTACCAGAGAACGCAAGAAAAGAAAATGTGCTGCATCTTTACATGTTTTCCTACAGAAGAAATATGTAGCTAAAACAAAATCCAAAGACGAGGATGTTGAATGTACATCAGAACTTGGAGGAGGGTGGGGAATATGGAGAAAATGCGAATATGGTGGAGACAAATATAGAAATAAAAAGTTGAAAATGAAATTCTTGCAGGAATTAATGTTGTTAAAGAAATTGAAGATGACAATGATGATGTACCAAAGAAAGAGATCTCCAGTGCATGTGGTAAGGACAGGTAAGAATAAAGAAGAAGGAACTTATGAAATTACTGGAAAAAAAAAAAAAATAGAACAGGCAAACAAAGACATTTTTTGCTCACGAACTTTGGGTAGTTGCTGTTGATCTTGTAACATTGGGACCTAAAAAGATTCAAAACAAAAGATGAACCGTTTGCTCCGATTGTAAGACCGGGGAAAATAGTCCGAGGGTAATGCTACAACACTGGTTTTACAAAACTATGGAGAATAGAGAGACTGTTTTGAGATCATGGTTAAAGCCGAACAAATCTCTTTATTGTTTCTGATGTTGCCTCTTCCTGAAGACAGAGCAACGCAAATCGAGTTTAGCAAGAAATTCAGTATTTCATAAGTTTTTGAAGCTTAATTAAAAAATGTCTGAATATGAAAATTCGTCTGACCACCAAAGAACTTTCAAGGAATGGAAGATGTTAGAAATGATCCTTAAAAAGTAAAACCCTGACAGTAAATTACAAGAACAAACTATGAAAATAAAAAACAGATTTGGAGACAGGTTTTAATACGGTTACTTGATGTGAAGTTTCTGACGAAACAAAACCTGCCATTTTAGAGGTCATCGAGAAGATGTATATAGTTCCAATAAAGGTAACTTTATAGAACTTTGTTGAACTTATGATCAAGTATGATCCTGTTCTTGGAAAGCATTACTTGAAAAAAGTAAATGATAACCGGCGGTATCGAAAATCCAAAATGAATTCATTCATATCTTGGAAAACAACGTAAAGGAAAATATATTGGATCAAATTCGAAAAGCCAATTATTTTGCAATCATACTAGACAGCACGCTGGACATTTCTCATATTGATCAGATGAGTTCCATTTGTCAATATGTAGTTTTTGAAGATAAAGAAGTGGAGGTGCGGGTATCATTTCTTGGTTTTATCACTGCGCATGGGAAGACAGCTTATGGCATCAAGAAGATGATTTTAGATCGACTACAGTAAGAGAAACTTGATTTCAAAAATGTAGAGGGACAGGATTTGACAATGCGGCTAGTATGGCTGGAGTTCATGGTGTAGCGGGCACCCCGAGCGCTCCACGTATCACACAAGGGTGAACGAGGTCACAAGAGGCCCGCTAACATTTTCGAAGACGTTAAATCTGACGGTGAAACAATATAGACGACAGAACGAGGATGTGTATGATATATGCTGATTTATTCAGGGAAAGAAAAAGGAAATAAAGGTAGTCGGAACGGTAGGTGCAGAAGTTCTAGTGCAGGCATTGATGGTCGAGGTTGGTGTTGGTCGTGGCCGGGATGATCGCTGTTGGTTGTTGAAGTTGAAGTGGGTTGTTGCCAGGATCATCGCTGTTGATTGTCGAAGTTGATTGTTGCCGGGATGATCGCTGTTGTTGAAGCTGGTCGTTGCCGGGGTGCCAACTTGACGTGTTGAGAAGGAAAGAAGAGCTGGCGTTGTTCAGGCATGCCAAAGGTCCAGTGCAGGCGTTGCGTGTTGCCGGTCGAGTCTGATATTAGTAACCTCCCGTATTAATTACTAACATAGTGTACGGGAAAGGTTAAGGACGAGGTGCAGGCAGCTAGTAGTGAGAGAATGCCGAGCGTCAAACAGGAGCCAGGAGTAGTAGGCGAAGGAGAGAGAGAAGGAAAGTTTCCAACTATCGTCAAGTTGGCAGACAAAAAAAATGGGAGCGTAACTTAATACGCAGCCCGTTGATCGACGTTCCTGGCCGCGAAGGCCAGGGCCTGCGTATCCGACCGTTTCAGTCGCCCTCTGGTTTTAGTGAGAAGCCACTGTCTTGTGATAAGGGAGTCCAGCAAGTGAATTGGATAAGCTAACAATAAAGGCTCTATAATAAAATACGTTGAGGTTAGCTAAAGGGAACTATGGCCTAAAAATGTCTAGAAGTATATTACAACTAGGTTTGTAATATAACTTAACTAAAAAGGGGACTTGCTAGTCTCTCCCACAGGTTAACAGTGTATAGGGAGCACAAACGAGAGGTCAAGGTCGAAATGACCTGTTCTTTTAGTTTAAGGAGCGAAGGAGGAGGTAACTCCGACAATGGTGATGTTCAACGTTTTCTACGAAACATAAATGGGAAAGCTAAATTTGTGACATGTTCTAATCATAATATGAATTTATGTGGTATTCATGCCTCAGCTGTGAATGCAAGTGCCATTACATTTTTCGGAGTGATTGAGAGACTCTATACATTTTTCTCCTCTTCCAATCACGAGTGGGAAGTTTTATCTTCGCATGTGAAGGTCATAATGAAGCGTTTGGTAACCACCTGTTGGAGTGCACATTATGAAGCTAGTTGTGCAGTGAAAACTTGATTTCAAGGAGTGATTCAGGCACTCGATTCATTAACCTCATCTTCAGAAAATCTTCAAACAAGTGGGGATGCACAAATCATTTTCCTTTCAATTGAAAACTTCTCCTTCAATGTCACATTTGTTTTATTGGGAAGAAATTCTGGGACAAATAATTTTCATCCAAAAGAAACTTGAAGAACCTGGTATTGGTTTGGATGTGTGTGTAACCCACATGGATGCGACCCAAATTTTCTTTGACCGAAACAGGGACAGACTGTTGTCTGAATCGGTTAATAAAAGTAAAACAAAATGCGAGGAAATGGAAATTCCAGTTGAAAAGCAGATTAGAAGAAAGAGAAGATGATGTATGTCAAACACTTGTGCAGGAAGTAAAGAGAAATCTTTACGAAAGTCATGATCAACTTGTAAATGAACTGGAAGCATGATTTGACTCCATGTTTCATCTGCAAACTCTCTTCGCTGGATTATCATCGCAAGCAATTCTGGAAGATACTGAAGGCCAGTTGGAGCAAAAATTTTAAATTCTCGGTAGCGAATACGGTGCTGACTTAGACGTATCTAAGCGACCTTTGGAAGTTCTCCGACTTCGGGATTTTTTAGCAGCAGCTTCCAAAGTGGAACGTGACATGACCATGATGACCAAATCATAGGCTATCGAATGGCTGAGATGGATTTATCAATGGCAAGTTCAAGAAACAGTGCCAAATATTGTAATTGCTCTACGGCTGTTTTTTGACGCTTACTGTTTCTGTTGTTACTGCAGAGAGAAGCTTCTCAAAACTGAAGCTCATTAAAAGTCCCTAAAGATCGAGTATGTCGCAAGATTGCTTATCCAATTTCTCCCTCGTTTTAATTGAACAAGAAACTGTGGAGAAGATAGGTTTTGACCAAGTTATTAGTAACTTTACTTCTGCAAGAGCTCGAAAGATTAAAATATGATAACGTTTGTTTAACCAATTTTTGAATTTGTAGCGTTTCAAGTACTAATCAAAGCCATTAAGGGAATTTCATTTATATTTTTCCTCCAAAAAAAGGTAGTTCCATTATGAATATGGGCACCGGGCGGCACTTTGCCTCGGTACGCCACTGTCCATATGTTATGTAATTCCGAGCGCTTTCAGCTATACTTTTAGCCATTATCAAGGATGATTTTATTTTTGCTTTTTAATTAAGTGTATTGGTTGTGTGTATGTTTCTAGGGTTACGGGGATGTTTTATTTTCCGAACACAGCACGGCAACAATGTGCTAACTGTGTTCGGAAAATAAAACATCCCTATAACTCTAGAAACATACACACAACCCATATACCCAATTAAAAAGCAAAAATAAAATATACTTTATAATGGCTAAAAGTATAGCCGATAGCGCTCGGAATTACAGAACATTTGGACAGTTTCTACACACACTGTGTCCAGAAAGAAAACACTTGTTCGAACACAAGAAAAATTAAATAAAAAGCTTAGCCGTAGTACCTTGTCTGTCATCTTTAATGAAACATATATGCATTTATGATGGGAAATTTATTAGAATGAATTCCAGTATGAGAAATGAATATCATGATGATAAAAAACAATTCCAGAACTAAGCTTTTTTTGGTGAATGTTCACATTGATATTGCATTTATTGATGCTCCAGTACCATTTTGCTCATCATTGCTTGTACAGAATAAAGTACGTATATTAAAGAAAAAGGTTTTTTGAGCTGGAGTACAAGTGACAATTAAAGTCACATTAAACCAGCTGCTTTCTTTTATTTGTGTTGTTAGGCTCATACAATTTTACTTCCATTACTTAGCTCCCACAATTGTACTTTCCATCACCAGTGCTGTTTATTTTATATATATATATATATATATATATATATATATATATATATATATATATATATATTCCTTTTTCTTTTACTGTGATCCTGCCTTTTTTTACCTGCTTAAATAAGTGCTGATGACGCACTTACACTACTGAACTGTTGAGAGTAAACATTCTACAATAGTTTCTTACAATTTGATAACTTGAATGCATGTGATAAAACTATGGAAAATAGAGTATATAAAAAATCAATTACCACCATGTGATGGCATTTAAATATTAAAAGCTTATAGTGTATATGTGCGCTGTATGACGACAATTATCGTGGCCCTTCACTGCTCCGTTCACGTGATCAAGGGCAGATATTATATATCTTCAGGACCTTGACCCTTTCTTCATTGCGTTGCCCACTCCCTTCAATTTACGTTCATTTAGATTTATAATAAACCTAATCTCTTTTTAGTTGTTTCAATAGCACGAACATAATCTGGATACACTTTGTGAACATTTTTATACTTTTTATATTTCATTGAATCTGAATTTACTAATGTTTACACTCCTTTATCTTATAATCCGGCGGCTTATCGCCAAACCAGGCGAGGACGAGAAACACAGACCCCTTGCCATTGTGGCGAGTGCACTTGGGTGCGTTATGTATTGAGTTACGTGCCCATTTATTTTTGTCTGTCAACTGGACGCTAGTTGGACTTTCCTATCCACTTTTACTTCCGGCATTCCTAGCCTATAATAATTTATTATTTCTGGCTACCACAGACTCTTATCACCCGGCATCGTATTTCCGGTATTCCAAGTTTTTACTACTACCGGCTACTATGGACCTTGGCCTTTATAACTTCCGGCCACGCAATCCTGGCTTTTATTACTTCCAGAGGTTCCACTACTCCATTTGCTACATGAATTTTATTTTTATATTATCTGTGACATCAACACTATTGACAAATAATACACACCCAATAAAGTGTCGGAGTTAGCACCTCCTTAATTCCCTAATTGTCACTAGGGGTCACTCTCCCTACACTAGACATACTGGGGACTTCTCGTCTCGTTCTCCTTTTCATTTCTTCATTTCAGCGAGGACCTCTACAATATGAGCTCTCGCAAAAGATACCGTTTCACATTTGTGGGAGAAGTCAGGAACATTATACACACATACACGTACATACGAACATTCAGCAAAGAACAAACACAAATGTTCACACACACACACATGTTAATGTCTATGTCCATTGTAAAATTGTGTTGTTTAATACATATATTTGTTGATATATATATATATATATATATATATATATATATATATATATATATATATATATATCGGTTTTGTTTGTTTTTCTTTACATCTTCAGTTGGACACAATTTGAGTCCGTCATTTTCTTGTAGTTGGACCTTCTTCTAGCAGGAAATAAACGCACGTGTTTTTAATTTAACAACACTCAAACTCACACGGTCCTCTACAAAAGCTTTGGTATATTTTCCCGACATTTTTTCCAGTGAGAAGGGTTGGTTTTTAAAAGGATCACTTTCCTATACAAGACTCTTACATTCGTAGAAAGTTTACTTACTCACTCTATCTATATACAAATTTGTTTTTAGTTAAATTGTACATATTTTGTAACAATTCATACGAAAATATATTCAAATATTACCCAGTTCAAATTGTAATACCTTAAAATTATGTTTATTTGGAAATAGTTTATATTTTTTAAAACATTTCTATTACCCAATTTCAATTGTAATACTTAAAAATTCAGTTTACTAAGCTAAGCAGGTAGACTTCCTGTTTATAAGGTTTGATGAGTTATCTTTATTGACTGGCTAACTCACTAAATTTATAACAGGCGGCTCTATCCATAACTGTTTACGATTTTGTCATTTAGTTATATCAACGCTTAATAAAACCATGTCTATACAAGAAAGTACCGGAGATGCATCTCAAGACATTGTGGATGCTTTGCCTAGCTTTGGACTTTATTCTCAACTCGATCCTGGCTGTTCGACCGCAAAAGAAGCGACGGAAATTCATTATATGAACATTGATAAAATGTATGTAGCCTACAAAATGAATCACGCCAAAAGAGGGATTGCCCTGATCATAAACAATGAAGAGTTTCACCCTCGTACACGTCAGACTAGCCGTCATGGCTCTAGTCGCGATGCTGAGTCGATGAAAGGAGTACTTAACAATAGGTTGGATTTTAAAGTCATCGCTCGTAACAACATGACCGTTAAACAAATGAAATTAATTTTTAAGGATATATGTCATTGACCACACTAATAACGATTGTTTTGTTTGTGTTATCCTTTCTCATGGTGATGATGGGGGCATAATTTATGGAACTGACGACAAATTCCATTTAGACGATCTTATTTCCTATATCTTGCCCAATAAATGTCCCAGTTTGGCAGGAAAACCTAAACTCTTTTTTGTTCAGGCTTGTCGGGGAACAAAACTTGATGAAGGCGTTGAAGTGCACGATGCCATGGGTACTTTTGGTTCATCCCACAGGATTACACCAGCTAAAAAAATTCCTCTCTGGGAAGATATGTTGATTGCTTATTCTTCAGTTTCAGGTTATTATTCCTGGCGAAATAAAATAAACGGTTCCTGGTTTATCCAAAGCCTGTGTTGTATACTGGAAAGTTACGGGAACGAATTGGAAATACAACAGATAATGACAAAAGTGAATTTTCAAGTTGCCTATGAGTTCGAATCAAGTAATTCTACAAAGAATCGTATGAAACAAGTTCCATGCATTGCCTCTATGTTGACCAAAGAATTGTATTTTCCTCCTGTTACAAATGAAAGAACGAAGAAGAGAGAAAGTGGTGTAAAAAGAAAGTTCGGCCATCTTACCTGCTGTGCCCCCCCCTTTTTTAACAACGTTAACTTAAAAATTTTACTTTTCATTTTTTAAGTTCTATTTTCTTTATGATTATAGCGCTGTACTGAATTAGGTTAATTTGCTTATACAAGCAACAAAAACCTCCAGTGATGAGAATGTACTATTCTGGTGTGAAATTGCCTGATTATTTCGAAAATGACATTAAAACTCTGCGCTCGATTACCGATTATGATGCAAGTTCGATCTCTTTCACTTTGTCCGGCCGCCATTAGGGACTTTTGGTTCATTTAATTAATCAGAAGGATTTTGTTCGGATCGGTTGTGTGTCTAAACCTTGTCCCAAACAAATATATAACAAACATGAGATTTCAACAAAGTAAAAACGAGACATTTATAGATCGAAACAAATAAAACATTTATATACAATTACATATTTACAAACAAGGTTAATATTTGTATTGTTGCGTGCGTTAATTGTATATGTTGCTGAAATGTTGGATGTCTCTGTGTCGTTATGTTTGTTATTTTGTGTTTGTGTTGAAATATATAATAAGAGTTTTTTGGTAAAGTTTGCTAAAGTAGTCTACCTTTGAACGTGTCTGTGTTTGTTTTCGTGATTCGTATTTCTTATTTTTAGTAATGAATAAATCAATGTGCATAAGAAATATTGTTCAAAGTTTCGATAGTTGTTCGTTGAGTGTTTCAGGTGAGTCAGTTGAAGTTCGTCAAAAAATGCGCGGTAAAATTCTGTTTTTGAATGTCGTGGATTAATTAGGCAATCGATCGGCGAGTTCGCTAGACTGAGATATTCAGTCACCCACCCACGAGGGTGTCATGCGGCACAAGGCCTTTTTTAATGTGGGCATTCCCGAGCCATTAGGCTCAGCCAAAAAATAGCCCATTTGAACCCGTATAAACGGGTTCAGGGCCGAGCATTTAACCTCCCGAAGGAGACTTCGCCCTTCGGCGTAGCCTCCTTCGGGTTCCTCTCCGTCCGGAGACAGAGAGTTGAACCGTGCAGTCGCTCAGAAAGTGAGCTAGACTGAGATATTCAGTCACCCACCCACGAGGGTGTCATGCGGCACAAGGCCTTTTTTAATGTGGGCATTCCCATCTTTGGGAGGCTCAGCCAAAAAAATAGCCCATTTGAACCCGTATAAACGGGTTCAGGGCCGAGTTTAACCTCCCGAAGGAGACTTCGCCCTTCGGCGTAGCCTCCTTCGGGTTCCTCTCCGTCCGGAGACAGAGAGTTGAACCGTGCAGTCGCTCAGAAAGTGAGCTAGACTGAGATATTCAGTCACCCACCCACGAGGGTGTCATGCGGCACAAGGCCTTTTTTTAATGTGGGCATTCCCGAGCCATTAGGCTCAGCCAAAAATAGCCCATTTGAACCCGTATAAACGGGTTCAGGGCCAAATTTTACCTCCCCGAAGGAGACTTCGCCCTTCGGCGTAGCCTCCTTCGGGTTCCTCTCCGTCCGGAGACAGAGAGTTGAACCGTGCAGTCGCTCAAAAAGTGAGCTAGACTGAGATATTCAGTCACCCACCCACGAGGGTGTCATGCGGCACAAGGCCTTTTTTTAATGTGGGCATTCCCGAGCCATTAGGCTCAGCCAAAAAATAGCCCATTTGAACCCGTATAAACGGGTTCAGGGGCCGAGCGAACCTCCCCGAAGGAGACTTCGCCCTTCGGCGTAGCCTCCTTCAAATTCCTCCTCCGTCCGGAGACAGAGAGTTGAACCGTGCAGTCGCTCAGAAAGTGAGCTAGACTGAGATATTCAGTCACCCACCCACGAGGGTGTCATGCGACACAAGGCCTTTTTTAATGTGGGCATTCCCGAGCCATTAGGCTCAGCCAAAAAATATAGCCCATTTGAACCCGTATAAACGGGTTCAGGCCGAGTTTTAACCTCCCCGAAGGAGACTTCGCCCTTCGGCGTAGCCTCCTTCGGGTTCCTCCTCGCCGTAGGAAGAGAGTTGAACCGTGCAGTCGCTCAGAAAGTGAGCTGGACTGAGATATTCAGTCACCCACCCACGAGGGTGTCATGCGGCACAAGGCCTTTTTAATGTGGGCATTCCCGAGCCATTAGGCTCAGCCAAAAATAGCCCATTTGAACCCGTATAAACGGGTTCAGGGCCCAATAACCTCCCCGAAGGAGACTTCGCCCTTCGGCGTAGCCTCCTTCGGGTTCCTCCGTCCGGAGACAGAGAGTTGAACCGTGCAGTCGCTCAAAAAAGTGAGCTGGACTGAGATATTCAGTCACCCACCCACGAGGGTGTCATGCGGCACAAGGCCTTTTTTTAATGTGGGCATTCCCGATTGTATTAGGCTCCAGCCAAAAATAGCCCATTTGAACCCGTATAAACGGGTTCAGGGCCGAATTTAACCTCCCCGAAGGAGACTTCGCCCTTCGGCGTAACCTCCTTCGGGTTCCTCTCCGTCCGGAGACAGAGAGTTGAACCATGCAGTCGCTCAAAAAGTGAGCTGGACTGAGATATTCAGTCACCCACCCACGAGGGTGTCATGCGGCACAAGGCCTTTTTTTTTGTGGGCATTCCCGAGCCATTAGGCTCAGCCAAAAAATAGCCCATTTGAACCCGTATAAACGGGTTCAGGGCCGATTTAACCTCCCGAAGGAGACTTCGCCCTTCGGCGTAGCCTCCTTCGGGTTCCTCTCCGTCCGGAGACAGAGAGTTGAACCGTGCAGTCGCTCAAAAAGTGAGCTAGACTGAGATATTCAGTCACCCACCCACGAGGGTGTCATGCGGCACAAGGCCTTTTTTATGTGGGCATTCCCGAGCCATTAGGCTCAGCCAAAAAATAGCCCATTTGAACCCGTATAAACGGGTTCAGGGCCGAAAATTCCTCCCGAAGGAGACTTCGCCCTTCGGCGTAGCCTCCTTCGGGTTCCTCTCCGTCCGGAGACAGAGAGTTGAACCGTGCAGTCGCTCAAAAAGTGAGCTGGACTGAGATATTCAGTCACCCACCCACGAGGGTGTCATGCGGCACAAGGCCTTTTTAATGTGGGCATTCCCGAGCCATTAGGCTCAGCCAAAAAAAGCCATTTGAACCCGTATAAACGGGTTCAGGGCCGAGCGAACCTCCCGAAGGAGACTTCGCCCTTCGGCGTAGCCTCCTTCGGGTTCCCTCCGTCCGGAGACAGAGAGTTGAACCGTGCAGTCGCTCAAAAAGTGTGAGCTGGACTGAGATATTCAGTCACCCACCCACGAGGGTGTCATGCGGCACAAGGCCTTTTTTTATGTGGGCATTCCCGAGCCATTAGGCTCAGCCAAAAATAGCCCATTTGAACCCGTATAAACGGGTTCAGGGCCGATTAACCTCCCCGAAGGAGACTTCGCCCTCGGCGTAGCCTCCTTCAGGTTCCTCTCCGTCCGGAGACAGAGAGTTGAACCGTGCAGTCGCTCAAAAAGTGAGCTAGACTGACTGACTGGGGTTGTCTTTTCTCCTTTTTATAACCTTTTGGGTTTTCGAAAGTGGCTCAAAGATATTTTGGCGCAATTCTTGCTTTGGGAGGCGATCTACCAATAGAATTGCTTGATTCGATTCTTTGCATTTTTATTGGTTGAGCGTTATCTGCGCGTAGGCGTATAATATGGATTATGCTTTTTTTAAGGTTGGAGAAGGTTAGAAAATTAGAAGAGTCCACAGTTTCATGTATTCTTTGTATTTAAAACATCACCGGCACTTCTTTCTAAAAATGAAAAAAAAAAAAACTGTTGAATTAAAGCACAAGTGTATTTTTATGTGCAGGAAATGTCTTTTTTTTTCTTTTTCTTTTTTTTTTTACAATACTTGATATTTCTTTAATTACCCAATTTATTTTAATTACTCAATCTCAATTTATTTTATGAAATAAATATTTTTGTATTTGTAAGTACATTGCGTTACTCTTTTCTTTTTTTTTTCTTTTTTTTTTTGATATAGCCAATAAACCAATTACATAAAAATGCTTTTTTTTCTTAACAATGTTTAAACTTTTTTGTTTTTTAGGTAAATTTTCATTTTAACACCCGAACGTCATTCTAGAAATTGATCAACCTTAGTTTTGTGCTGTTATAGTGCTTCTCCAACCAGTGAGAAACTTACAGCTATGCCGTGTGCCATAGAGTTTCTAAAAAAAAAAAAAAAATGAAAAACATTCTACCTTCTTTGGAGTTAAATTTCGGTTCTATTTGAAAAATAATGGTCTAATGAAAAAATCTAATCTGTATGGAAAGAAAAATTAAATTCCGTGTATAAATAAACTTTTGAGACATTTTTTAAAACATTAGCATTGTTATAGACAAGCGTATGGTTGCAAGAAAGAAATACGACAACATCAGAAATAGATTTACGTGATTTATTTCAATAGGAACATGTGGTTTTGGGACAGCTTCCTTGTGGTATAGTTCATAAGCCGGCTTCTGATCTGGGTTGATCTCTCATAGTAGTTCTCGCTAGTTGGTGTGGCGCTACTGCTGCTGAGTGCCCGTGACAGATCTCTTCACTGGCCTCCTGCCCTTGTAATTCCCCGTGTGACCCCTTTTATGGTGTTTTTTATAGCTTAACAGGCTCGTAAAACGATGCGAGTATAATTAGGAGGGAAGCATTTTTATTGGTCGAAAAATAGAAACACTTTAAAATATTATTTTATTTTTCAACTGGAACTCGTGTGTCGGGCCTATGCGTAAACGACGATAATGGTCATTTTGTGACGGGGACTTGTCCCGTTCACATCCGGCTCTCGCTCTTGAGTATGTTAGTTTAAAATCAGCCGAGATATGTCATATTTTATTTTATAACAGTATGTTTTTTTTTGTTGCTCATCGCTCCGTAATAAAATAATGTAAACAACTAATTATCCGAAATAACAACTAATTATCCAAAATAAAATAATGTAAACAACTAATTTAAAATTCACTTTAAAAATCCAATATTTGTTCGAGAAATGTTTTGAACTTTTGAAGTCTATTAGTAAATTTAAAGATTAACTAGATTTTCTGAAAGTAATGCTTACCTTTTAGCTTTAAAACAGAATGAAAATGACATTTTATTTAATGTCTGTGAGGTCAAAGGACGATAGAAAAACAGAGTTAGTTAAACCCTCTTTTGCTCTAGAATGTTTGCAAAACCAACAGGACTTCTCTCTACAGGGGAAGATTTCTCCCCCCCCCCCCGCAGTAAGCTATCTTCTTAATTTCAGCTAGCAAGGTGGTGAATCAAATAGATTTTCTCTCTAATTGAGTTCATTCTTCAAGTTATTCTTTAAAAGTGTTACAAACCGATTGCCACAACACAAAAAGTTTTTAAAAAATAAACGATTTGTTGTTAAAAGATATGACCAAGATTTTCCACTCCACAGTGGACTGGAGGGTCTCTTACAAGGTTAAATACATAGATGAGGAGAAATAAGCAATAGTAACAAATGACAAACACTGGAATATAATTTAATAAGATTTAATTATAACAAGACAACACATGAAAACATTTGTGCATGGAAAGATGCATGTGATACAAGTCTGTATGGAAAGATGATATGAAAAGTCAAAGCAAACACTTAGCTTTAGTCCCTCGCCTGAAATAAAATAAGTTTTTTCTTTTCCCTTTCCTCACTCTTTCTTTTGTTTTATCTTTCTCATTTTTCTTTTCTCTTTACTTTCAGTTAAATTCTTTCCACTTGTGCAACAATATCTTTTGATCTGTTATTCTTTTTTCACTAATAATAATAATAATTATATGCTTGACAGATAATTTAAACTTTTGTTACTTTTGAACAAGTCTCCAAAAATATAAGCAAATGAACAAAGCGATAGAAATTTATATATTCTTATACAATTAACAACAAATGACATAATTTCTGCACTCGTTTAGAAAGTTACTTCACACCTAAGATGGTAAGAAGTAACTTCTTAAATGATTTTTTGAATATTAAATAATTTCTGCCAGTTGAAATGGGTGCTCTATATTTTTAGTCTTGTACCAAAACTAAGCTACACTTAGTAAATAACTCTCTTTCTCATATATATATATATATATATATATATATATATTAGTTTGTAGTGGGTACATAATTTTATTATGGTTTTAAAAGTGTAACAGCAAAATTGTACAAATCGTGTAATAGCATGGGATAATTGCCCATCCCACAAAATGTTTAATGTCTAAAAAACACTAAATTAATTGAGTTTCTTTTTTCCAGGTTTTCAGATAAGACTTAGCCATGTTGACACCATTTGTCATAAGAATCACAGAAAAACCCTTTGAGTTATTCAGCTAGAAATAGAACAGGGTAAAATAGTTTTGTGTCAGCCCCACTATGTTGTCTCAACTGAGCAATGGTGAGAGGAAAAAGATCATTCAGGCCTTCAGTAATGGTACTAACCTTCATACTTTGGCTTCATCTTCAAAGTCCATTCAAGAACCATCAAGAGAACAGTGAATAAATTTAAAAAAGAGGAAACAGTAGAAAGGACAAATGAATCAGGAGGCCACAACAACAAGAGGGATCATTTATTTCAACTTAGAGCTAAATAGATTCTTATTGTTCTAAGTAGAGTCCAATAATTATAAAAACCTTGGAGAATTCCAGTAAGATATCTTTAATCATTTCTAAGAAACAACAGTTCAAAGCTTAATTTAACAATTGGACAATTTTTCTGTTACACAATTTGGAAAATTTGGCTGTTACACCTGGTATATTCACATCATACATAAAAATATATTAAGACAATGAGGGAGAAGGAGCAAAGATAAGCAAAATGAATTAATACTCATCATGAAGTGGTGAATTTAAAAATATAACAAAAAAGAAACAACAACAAAAAAATGAATCAGTTGTTGTTCCTCACTCTTCTAACAAAGGATCAACATGAATTACAGACAGATTACATTAAGACCTAGCAACCATGCATTCTGCTTACATACAGAAGGCTGCTTAGATTTAATACACAGGATATATTGAAAATTCTTGAGACTATGTATTAAGTATTAACTACTTTTCAATTAAAAGTCAGCAAGCAAGTCATTAAAACTCAGCAACCATGCATTCTGCTTACATAGGTGTAAGCAGAATGCATGGTTGCTGAGTTTTAATGTAATCTGGCTGTGACTTATATTATTGATTCTCTGGTTTATATGTTTTGTCCTCAGTTAAGCCTTAAAGAGCAAGGAGCAATGACCAGTTAGCTTTTTTATTGTCTCTTATTACTTTTTATTTTTTCCATATTTTTTGATTTACCATTTTACAGTGAGTAATATTTTTTCTTATCTGTGGCCTTTCTTTGTTTTAATATATTTATATATATTATGTCAATATATACTTTGAAAATGGCTATTTTTAAAGCCATAATTATTTTTTTTATTGAATATTGATACATGTTTTGGGACATCTATTCCATTCATCATCCAAAGATTTAAACCAATTTCATTTTTAAGTGTAAATGCAAAAATGCATTACAGACTTGAAATGGAGTATAATTCAAAATTCTTTGAAAGAAAAGATAATTCATAGTTCATTAAGGAAGAAAAGAAGTATGTGCAACAGACAGTTGTTTTAATTTTACAAATTATTTTTATACCTCAAGTTAGTGATATAGGATTCAACTTCTTTATTTAGTTGACATGTGGAAGCATGGTAAACCTTTTTGAAATTGTGTTGAAGCATGAAACTGAATGTTGTTACTGGGTGTTGAGCTCATTGTCTACTTCTGTATTTGTAAATGGTGCAGCCACTTGTAACCAAGGATGTCAGTCTACTAGTGCTGCTAGTTGATCCCCTTTGCAGACGCCTGCTCAGGCATATTTTGTGTTTGTTCAACACCCATAGATATCTTATATATATATATATATATATATATATATATATATATATATATATATATATAAAGGAAATATGTTGTAGTGGTTCCAACGAGAGAAAAGTATGTATATTAAAAAGAAGAGGGGTGCCGCAAACGTTTTTGGTTGTAATGTGGATTTATTGAGAAAAAATATTATACTTTGTTTTACATAATTTCACGACACGTGTTTCTGGTCTGGTCTCGCAACCGTCTTCAGGTGAAAGTGGAGATTTTTACATATTATTAAAAATAATTAATTTTTCTTCATGTTCAATGTGGAATATTCTCGATATGAGACATTCTGTTTGTGTGTTGGCAATCCGAATTTTCTTTCTAGAATTGTCAATGAAGAGTTCTGCGTGAAGGGTCATAAAACAATTAAGGTTTGTCCAGCGAGTAGTTATCGGCATTTAATCTTTTAATGTTTTAGTGACCTCTATGTGCTCTTGGATCTGTTTCTATTTTGGTGTGTTCCTGTCAGCATGCGTGTATATATATGCGTGCGTATATTTCCTTACTACGAGGAATTCGTAAACTTATTTGTACTTATACACGCATACACACACATATACACATACACACTATCCCACCACAAGTAGTCAGTACACACACACATATACACACAATATTTCCCAAGCTACATGGAACCAGTACACACACACACACACACACACATACACACACACACACACACACACACACTTACTTAAAGTTGTCAACATCCGCATATACATACATAAATGTATGTATGTGTACATACACATATATATATCTCCTCGTGTCTCCCGTATATGAGTGTGCGTCCATGTATGTGAACACACAAACAGAATGTCTCATATCGAGAATATTCCACATTGAACATGAAGAAAAATTAATTATTTTTTAATAATATGTAAAAATCTCCACTTTCACCTGAAGAAAATTTTTTCCAGACCAGAAACACGAAAAAAATTATGTTTGAAATAAAGTATAATATTTTTTCTCAATAAATCCACATTACAACCAAAAACGTTTGCGGCACCCCTCTTCTTTTTTTATATATATTTATATATATATATATATATATATATATAGGTTTAATATATGTTGGTATAATGCAAATGAATCCTATTAACAAAATATAGAATTTGAAATATTAAATGTTAAAACTGATAATTTTTGTTGCACTCAATGTTTATTTTCATTAAAAAGAGCAACATTTTTCTTACAGTTGGAATTAAGATACCATTAGTTAATGACCATTTTCACCTAAAATTTTAAAATTTTAAATTCACAGGATTTTTCAAACTGTTTATGGTGTCAGTTTGTCCCCAAAGAACCGGTTCCCTTCTACAAGCTGACACCATAAACAGTTTGGATATATATATATATATATATATTTTCTTAAAAATTTTCTCACTCCATATTCTTTGTATATTTCTTATGTTTTTTTTATTTAGTTGACATGTGTAAACATGGTAAATCTTTTTCAAATTATAAAATTCTTGACTATTCCTGTAACCTTTTTCAATTTTTGTTATTGAACAATGGTCTTTTTGAATTGGGCTAAATTTTAAATCCAGTAGATATTAATGACCACAATGTGAGAATCTCTTGTTACTTTTCTAAATTTTGTTGAGGCTAATTTTATTTGTTAGTCAACAAAGAGGTTATGGAAGTTATTGTTGATTAGAGTTTGCTTAATGTTGCTTAGTTGCACATAGAACAATGTGTCCAGTGCAAGGAAAGACTCAAAACCCTAGAAGCTGTTATTATACAAAATAAACAGAACACATTAAATAAAATATCATTCATGACAAGAGATGCATGTGATATATTTAATTCGTATGATAATTCCAAATTTATAGGATATATAATTAAGATAAATCAATATAAGAACATATTAAAACATTATATAATATATATATATATATATATATATATATATATATATATATATATATATATATATATATATATATAAGAAAATAATTAAATGATTTTTTTTAAAGAATGATGTCCCTTGCCCAGTATCTTAATTTATTGTTATTCATGCCGCTAAATCAATGGGCTGAGATTTAAAAATTATAGGTCATTTGCAGTCAGAAGAAAATTTTATTTAAATATACCCCACACACAATATACACAAATTTATAGTCTATAAAAAAATTGGATGGTAAAAATGTTTTTATAACTTTTATTTACTTGATTTCTTTTTGTCTTGAACTTATATCAACATTGTAACATTTTACTTTAATAATACGGTACATTTCCAATGTAAAAATCAAATTAAAAAAAAAGAATTTAAAAACTAATATTCAGTATTAAACATGATTAAATTGCATTTTAAGTCAAAAATTGTGTCATATTTTCTTTTAAAAAACCTTTTAAAAAGATTTATTGTAAAAATGTCATATAAATAAAAAATATTAAAATATTTTTTATAATGATATCATATATATATATATAGAAATAGAGAGTATCATTGTAAATTTTTTATTGAAAATTTGCTGATGAAAAAAAATAATAAACACTTTCTTTAGTAAAATATATATATTTTAGAGTTAGATAAAAAAAAGAAGCAAATAAAAAAGTTTATTTGTAAATTTAATAAAATAATTAGATCTAATACTGATAGACTGAAGGATATTTTCACTATTCTACTGTGCCTAAAGATATCAATACATTCTTATACATGTGCTTACAGATGTGCAGGTAGTGTTATCTCACTTCACGGATAGGGTAATTGGTGAGTTGAGTTCAAATTCTGGCACAGTCTGTGCTCAATTTTGCACTAATATCATCAAAAAAGGCATGATCTAATCTGTTCTCCCTTCAGCTATGGGTTAAATAGGGAGTATATATATTGCATTCTCTATATTTTTATATATAGTCTAAATATATATTTATCAGACTATTCTGAATTTTAAAATTCAAGGTTATCCTGAATGGTTACTCTTTTTGATCTTTCCATATAAATGTGGATTTATATTTGGACCTGAAATTTTTTTTCTAATATTTATCAATGACCTTTTCAGTGTCATCAGTTCTTGATTCAGTATCTATGCCAACAACCCCAATATTTACTCCTGTCTTAATAGTAAAACTGTATGCTTGATAAAGTCAAATTGGCAGCTGATTCAAAACTGACCTTCAATCTGTCGGTAACTAGATCAAGAAATGGCTTGTTAATTTTAATGTCTCCAAAATTGATCTGCTCCCTCTTAATCATTTTAAAAAAAACAACTTATTTGCTTTTTGTCCAACATTTGGATATTTTTTTATTATGCTGTTCCTCATTCTCGGCTCACATGAGTCATCATCAGAGTGGTTATATGGACATTACAGTAGAGATGTTCACCATCAAAGATGACATCGTGTTATGTTTACATTAAGTTGGACAGTTTTTGTCTTTATTTTCTCCCAAAACTAAAGCCACTATACAAAGCTTAGAACAGCTATGATCAAACATAATAGACATTTGTTGTCTGTTATATTTAACAATATATGTTTGAATAATTATCTGCTGCCCCAATATATATATATATATATATATATATATATATATATATATAATTTTAGGGAAGAGGTATGAAAAAATGGAAAAAAGTATATTTTATCTGGTATGACTACAATACACACAAACAAGAAATTCTAAAAATTTCTAAAAATAAATTCTAAAAAATTCTTAAATTTAACCAACACCTCTTGTTTATGAACATATAAATACCAACATAACAAATTTAGTTCGATGAAGTCCTGAAGGATTAATGTGTCAAAAGTAAACTTTTCCACTTTGTCATACATTTTCCCTTATTAGTTATCTCATATATATATATATATATATATATATATATATATATATATATATATATATATAGATAATATATATTTTTATATATCTGTATAATAAATGTGAATGTCAGTGTGTCAAATCTTTTTTCACTTTTCACTCTTACTATTTTGGAATCAGGCTGTCTTCCTGAACAAATTAAAAACATTCCGGGCCAAATCTGGACCCACAATCCTGAAATTTTGGATTCCCAAATTGCGATTGTTTTTGGATTCCACCATCTTGGCTTCTACTGATTAAAACAATTAAAGAGACACAACTCTTTTTCAATAGCTCATGTTCAAATGAAAAAATTACTGTTCTCAAATTACATTGAATACTTGAATAAAAGCTTCAAGAAAGATTTTTCACATTTAGAAATTAATGTTCCAATCCTTTGGTACCATTTTTCTTTGGAGGTACATATTTTGCTATGTTTAAGAGAGTGAATACAATCAATATTGGAGATATGTTTGTAGTGTTTGTAGATATAAACAGTGTAGACATAGATGATCTGATGTTTTTATTAAAGTGACGTTGAATAGGTGACAATCATCTATGTTAATTTCTCACTATTTCTTTATATACAGAGTGTCCATAAAGTTCGTGTGCACTTTAAAAAATTTATAACTTTATTTGTATTTGCGATATAAATAATCTGTAAAAAATGTTATAAAGTTTAATGTATGTAGTTTTAAGTATAAATAAAATAACTAATGTGATTTCAGGCATTACTGTAAATCAGTTGGCAAATGTTTTCCATGAACTACAAAATCGTATTACCCTTTGTATAGCTAATGATGGAGGACATGTAGAAACTTAAATAAAATTTCAATAAAACCTTAAAAAATATAGATTTACTTCTTTCTAATCTTTTTTTTACAAATTATTTCTATCGAAAATACAAATAAAGTTAAATTTTTTAAAGTGCACACGAACTTTATGGACACCTTGTATATCTCTGCCATTGTCTGATATATATATATATATATATATATATATATATATATATATATATATATATATATATTTATATGAGAGAAAATGGCAGATATAAAATAAGTGAGTGAGAAATTAAACAGGTGACTGTCAATTTCACACTTTAAGTTTTATCAAATCATCTATGTCCACAGTGTTTTTATATATATATATATATATATATATATATATACATTATATATATGTGTGTGTGTGTGTGTGTGCATATATATATTTATTTTTTTTTTTATCAAGTTTAGAGTATTTTTTCATCATGGTATGTTCTTTCTTTTAGTGAATTTGTGGAGATACAATATATGTATTATTAACATATATGAAAAAATGAATTATATTTTTTAAGTTTAAAATTCTTGTTCGTGCGCATGTGTAGTTGCATCAACGTAAACAAACCTAGTCTGACGACGTCTTAAAGGACGAAACGCGTCACACGAAAACTTTTTCCATTTTTTTGTCTCATACATTTTTCCTCCAACCAAAATTGTTCTTGAAAAAATAAAAATTTATATATTGCTATCCCATATAAAACTATTCTCTTCATTCATGTCCTCATTTACTGCTTGACTGTCTTCTTACCTGTTGTAAATCGGCCAGTTTACCTCCTCCCACCTGGATAACCCGATTACAGGTGTGCTATTCAGATAACTAAACATTTTCTTAGTGACATTATTCAGCAAATATGGCGGGCCGGACATTGTTTTGGCTTAGTTTTATCTGTATTACTCTAGCTACTCTTTGTATGTTCATAGCATTTGCTTCTCCTTACTGGATCAAATCCTGGACTCGTGTCCACAGTCCGATGTCCAATGTGGGCCTCTGGCATGTTTGCCTGGCTGGCTACATCAAACCCCGAGATCCTGAACTCCACTCATATGTTGGTTGTTGGTGGATTCATTCGACCCTTTTTAAAGATGTTAGCTTCAACATAATGCCTCGTGAGTGAAAGAAAAAAATTTTCAATAAATTATTTGTTTCTTTAATTTTATCATTTTTATCGCTTGAATGTATGTGTAGAAGTTGATTTTTTTGAAACGTGTGAACAAAGAACTTACAACTTTTAGTTTTATGAAATTAAGTCTGATTTCGATCCTCCAACCAGTATTTATTTTTATTTCTCTCTGACCTAATATTTTAAGAACCTTTTTATAACTTTTTCTGTACTACTGATTTACACATAGTTCTTCTTGGTTTTCTTTTTTATGTTCAGATCTCGAATTCAAATTAAAAGTGTTATTTTTATTTTATCTTTATGCTTTTTCGTAAAAAAAAACATGAGCCCTGACTTCCGTTATTTTTTTTTTTTATTCTTTTTTAATTTTTTTTTTTTTTTTTTTTTTTTTTTCCCAATTTTCATCTGAAAGGTAAAAGATTTTAAAATAAAACAAACATTATTTCCGACGTAAATTTTATGTCCTTTGTGGGGTGGAAAAAATTGAAAATGTTTGTTCTCATGGATTGACCGTGACGAAAAATTACTCAGAAAAGAAACAACTGATCCCCTATTTAATTTGTATAAAGGTCTGTTAGCCATGACAATAAAAAGTTGTGGGGTCATCATTTGATGTTAAAAAAATAAGATTTCACGAATAACTTGGTTTTTGTTATATTCTTGAAGCTAAAAATTTTTCATATTGTTACTATTCCTTTTTAATTTTTCAATCTTGTTTTATTGAAATTAGAATTCACCAACAAGATTTCAATTGTTTTTCAAAAAAGATCTATTATTTTCTTAAAATATGAAATTTAAGCTTATATTTTCATAACTCATTCATTTATCGATATTATTTTCAGTAAATAACTTTTTTATTCTTCTATTAGAACCGATTTAAAATTAAGTTGACTTGGCAGTGCCTAAAGTCAAAATAAATAAACTACAAAAAGAGATTTATAAATTTTTTTAGTTAAAATCTTACTTAAAAAAGAAAATAGTATACAATTTAAAAGTTTTTTTATTCGTATCTCTCATTCATACTAGTTTTTTTATTTTTTACATAAACAACACTAACACAAACAATGACGTCTACTTTTGTTTTTTTTTTTTATACTTACCTTGATATTTAGCAAGAACAGAAGTTTAAAAGTCAGTAACAATTAGGCTAAGGTTTTTTTTTTAAACAAAAAATAATTGGCTGTTTTGAAAACGCAAACTAAAACGCTATAATTTAGCTCGAGCACCATTTTAGTTAAAATAAAAATAAAATAAAATAAACATCATTAAGTAAGAAGAATCGGAACTATGTTGCCAACGAACCAGAAGTGAATTTATTCTATAACGATAATAACTGGGGACACGCAAAACGACACTGCCGGGAGGCATTTTCGATCTGGACCTCATTGGCCTGTATCTAAGGCTTGTAAAAAGTGTCTATTCGTAGAGGACAAGACCGGTCAATGGGCAGATTAAGATGACTAGGGAGATTTTTGGGGTGTCTTTTGTTAATTAATTGCATTTCTGTTGTTTGTGATATTATATACTGATTGATACGTGAACGAATTGCACTAGTGGACGTAGGACTCAATTCCTGTAAATCACTTTATCCAATATTCAAACTTTTCCCAAAAAATAAAACTATTTTAAAAGATATATATATATATATAAATATATATATATATATATATATAATAATTTATGTTATTTTCTGGGTCAAACGAGTATCTTTTTTATTTCACTTACATCAAAACTTGTCAGTTGGATGTGAAAACTAAGGCAAAACTAAAAGTAAAAAATTAAAGTCGCTCTCTGCATTTAAGAGATTTACATCACAAAACAAATATTTCCTAGAAATAAAAGGAGGGTAATCATGAAATTTTTTTTCAGAAGCATTGACAAAAAAAATTATCCTGAACCATTTAGTTTGCTTTTTTTTCACCCGTTTTTCTTTTCACTTTTTTTAATTTTTGCCAATTGGCAAGTTGTTTTTTTCACCACCATTTTATTTGGTTTATTTCTTTTCATGTCACAAGAAGTTGTCCAATCCCTTGACATGCAACTTTGTTTTCCTTCAACTCCTTCACTTTGTAATTTAATTTCTATTTGAATTTTTTGGATATCTATTTTGCTTCTACAAAAATTTTGGTCTTAACAATTCTTGTTCGTTTTCCTTTCAAGGTGTTACTGGCAGTTAAAATATTGAAATTCCCCAGACCACCCACCCCAGATCTGTCTACAAACTAATGCTTAAAATTTTGTCCTTTTTCTTGAATGATCATGCCAATATTATTCTAACAAGCAGATCAAAAGACCAGGTAAATGCCAAAAATTGTTTTATAATTGTTGAGATTAATTTTTCTCAATAACATTTTACAATGTTTATATTTTTTCTTTTTTTGTTGTTGCTATTTTTAATCCATTTGACTTGTCATGGATAATGAAGAATAGACTCACCACCCTAGATATTGATGTCTACAAGTAGACTTTACAAATAAAATTAACAGCCTCATGTCTCCTTTTGAATTAGTAGTTGTCCATTTGGATTGGCAGCCATCCAGCTGAGAGACCCAGTCTGTCTTTATAAGAACCTCCAGTTCATGCTCAAGAGGTTTTTCCATATCTTTCAGCAAAATTATTTGTTAAAATTGGACCTGTCTGTTATTACTGTGGTTAGTTCTAGCCTCTGTGGTGATAGCTGCCAAAATAAACATGTTTCTTTTCAAAAAGGTTATTCAAAGCCAATTTATTTTTTTAACTGGTCTTTTTAATAAAACTATTTTCGATAAACTTTTTGCAACTTGAGCAAAACAATAAAATCATTAACCATTGCAAAAGTTCAGATCATTTTACATGTTTTCTAAAAAGCATTATTCTTTCAAACAAAGTCTTTTTGCACTAAGTTTAAACTTTAGAAATGGATATATTATATTGTTGTAACTAAAGTTTCTTAAACTGTTAAAAATATGAAAAAACTTCTAAAAACCATAGACATGAAAATGCTTCTTCAAAATAACCATGCTTCTAATAAGGATTAATATTGTTTATCCTAAAATAAATATGTGATGTGTAATTTATTACTAGCAAGACCTATATAAATTAGAGGATTTACAAATAGATTTTTTAATGTTTCAGGACAAGGGCTTCAATCCCATGGCTATTCTGAGATAGGAATTGAAAAGTGACATAGTCTCTCTTAAAAATACTGAAATATTCTTAACAGATCACAATGGTTGAAACATGATTTAACACTAGTACAAACAACTGCCTTTATCTAAGATCCCTTCCTCCAATTACTTTATATCAATCTCTTTTTTGTTTATCTAAAAAAATCCCCAAGCTCAGAAATTTCTGTTTTTCAACATGAAGTCCCTTTATTTATGCTTTCTTGGATGCTCAACATAATTTGTGATTTCCCTAGGTCTGTAACAAATTGAAAAAAAAAATGAAAGAAACTTTTAATTTCAAAGGTCATTGCAGTTTAGGGGCAAATTTGTCCTCAACAGATCCCAGTTACAAAACATGATTTAATCCTCCTTACAAACAACTTTTATCCAAGATTCCTGGGTAAAATCCTTCTGTGTTGATTCTCTTTTGCCAGAAGTCCCTCTCAGTCTTTCTGTTTTACTGTTTATGTCCCTCTCTCTTTTGTTTCCGATCTTAGTATTTGTGATACCAAACATGGCATCAAGTCATACCACCTCAGATAGCACTTTCAAAGAGTATTTGCAAACAAACCAATGCAGACTTCATAAGATTTATGATTATTTATATTATTATTATTTGAAATCCTCTCCAACTTTTAGATAACATGATGGTCATATCTCAACTCTCTTACTGGCAAAGGTTACTGTTGTTATCATTATTATTGTTAAAATTCAAATGACATGACCCAGTGGATAAAAAGCATTTGTTGGATCCAGTGACTTGACCCAAAGTATTATGTGATCAATACCTGGCTACTACATGTTGGGAACAAAACTTTGAGAAAACATAAAGGAGATAATTGTGACACTCAAAAGAGGCACGGCACGTGGCACTTGTAACAATCTACCCCAGTTGATGAAATAAAGGCTTCAGTTCAAAATTCCAATCACTTGAAGAAAGCTGGAGTGTAAAAATGTCGTTAATATGACAATAAAGATGAGAACAACAGTATGAAACAATATAAATCATATTAATGATTGATGTAATTCTTCCACTGTTTTAAAACTTCAGAAGAGTACAATTTCCACAAAAGAAAAGAAAAGACAGTGTATATTAATATTTTTTTTTTTTAGTATGTCTGTTTTCTTTTTTGTTTTTAAAACATACTTGTTTTATGCATAATTTTAGAAACAGACGTACAATGGATTCTCATTCTGTTAGACATTGTCACTTCTCTTTTCTTTTCTGAAAATTTTGCACTTTTATCTAGTTATTTAGCATTATTTTATAATTTTATTTTATTGACCTGTATTTTTAAATTTTATTTTTCCAGGAAATGTCTGGGAGGAATATGCAACAAACGTTTCTTTTCCTGAGCTTTTGGCTCAGTGGAAATAGGATAAGAGTCCTCTCAAATGTATTATTGTTTGTATATATCTCAGAGGACCAAAATTCCACCGTCTCACTTCAAGGCACACGCATTGCCATTTCAATACAGATAAAAAACCATTACTATCCCAATCAACACTTTTTATGAAGGAGTCATTGATTGCTTTAAAAGTATTTTCATGGAAGAAGGAGTCTTTGGATTTTATAAAGGAATTGGCTCACTAAAAATTACAATATGCTCTTCATGGATGGCACACAAGTCTTAAAAAGATCAGTATTCTTTTTGTTCAACACAGAAATAGGGTGATATGAATTCAGTTGAAAAGTCAACACCCACTAATGGTAAGTATATATTATTCATTTTAATGTTTTCCATTATATTTTTAAGAATAATATATTTTTTAAATGTTTCTTCTGTGTAACTTATGAAAATTACAATAAATGTTTTTATTTACAGATATTAAATCCCTTATAAATTGTCTGCTAAAACATTTGTGTGTGTGTGTATATATATATATATATATATATATATAATTTTACTGAAAATTTAAAACACCAGGGGTTAAAAAAAAAATGTTAGAAAATATGAGAAATAAAAGAACAGGAATTAAGAAGACAGAAGATAATGATTGATATTGCATTTAAATTTTTTGAAAATCAAAGTTGACTGAAAAGCAAGAAGCCAGAAGAGAGTTCCACAAACAAGAAGTGCAAGAGAAGAAACTGTTAACATATAGAACTTATGGTTACATCTAGCAATTTCAACTGTAAAATGATGAGACCTTGCCACCAATCTAGTAGTATGCTTAAATTCATAAAAGTCTAGGTATCATAGAGGAAAGTTCGTCAGAACAATTACAATGAAAGTATTTATAGAAAAGGCATGAGGAAACTACATTATGGCAGTGGAAAAGTGACTGAAGCCAAAATATCAGGTCAAGGCCAATGACATTGCAGATTCTTCCTTGTATTTTATCAAGAATCTCTAAATATGTAGCAGAACCACCATAAGTGGCATCAATATTCAATTCATGGATGAATGGTAGACTTATAAATGTGTAAGATATATTCTGGCAAGAAAAAGTCTCTAGCACGACACAGTGCAGCAGACCTCGCAATTGATTTTTGTATGTTTGTTAAATTTTTTTTCTATTTATGTCAGCATAAAATGTTAGTATGAGAATGGTGCAATGAGTTGCTGAATGAGGTTAACATAAGGACAAATGCTAATGGAAGGTCAAAATGTTCTCACAGATGATTAAAAGATGATTTTCATTTTGAGGCATTAAAATTAACAAGTTTTCCCTTTCCCCAGTTAAACAAAGATTGTAAACTCTGTAAGTTTTTTTAAATCAGTTATCAATTTGACCTTATCAAACCAATAAGATAACAATAAAACAGGAGTAAATAGTTGTCATCAGCATAAATACTGAGGCAAGAACTGATGACATATGGAACAAATTTCTGAAAATTACCAACATCTTTAGTGAAGGATAGATATATTTTAGTTCCATTAATACAAAAAGATGAAAGAGTGGTCTTTAAGTGACCTTCAAGAATGATTTGATCAAAAAGATTGAACCATTCATCCTTGACCAGAAATAATTTAACCTTGAACATGATGAAGAAAACCAGTTAAAGTCTTTTCAAATTTTGAGATATCCAAAGCAACAAACCAGTTCACCCATTCTGTATTTCATAAAATATATGATTGGGTCATTTCATTTGTTAACCGTTTTATTCTTCAAAAAAATAAAGTACAAACTACATTTATCAAAAGTATTTCAAAGATTCTTACCATTTTTGGCAGCTTTTTGATACCTTTCAAGTAAATTCTGCAAGAATGTGCAAAATAGAAAAACAATATATATTTTCATTTAAAACTTTGTTAAATTAGAAAACTCATCTAAATGTAAAGAGGAAAGCAATGAATCATTTTTTCAGAGAAAATTGTCAGGTATCTAAAAGTAATAATTTTTTTGGGCAAGAAGGTCAGATGAATAAACAAAATTATTAAAAAAATGAGACTGTTAATATATAAAAAATAAACACACATATATATATATATATATATATATATATATATATACACACACACAAAGAAGATAGTAGGCATAAGTTGGAGGTTAAAAAGGAAGGGAAAAGTCCTGTTCATGTGACCAA
This sequence comes from Acanthosepion pharaonis, assembly GCA_903632075.3. Classification (NCBI taxonomy): domain Eukaryota; kingdom Metazoa; phylum Mollusca; class Cephalopoda; order Sepiida; family Sepiidae; genus Acanthosepion; species Acanthosepion pharaonis. Next base: position 1,714 of record CAHIKZ030001740.1, on the reverse strand, counting down.
GAAGAATGTAGATATGTTTATGTTCTTTAAGGCAAAAGGAGCTTTACAACAAATTTTTGTCAATTAAGTAACAGTATTTTGAAACTTTTCTCAATTAGAATGATTTTTCTCAAAAAGGGCATTCCATCAAAAATGAAAACCTGCAATTCATGATGACAGAAAAATTTCATTATCTTAGGTTAACATATTACTTTCTTGTCTATTATCTCCTTCAAAATAATTAAAATCAGACTGATAATTATTGCTATGGGGGAAAAAAAAGAACCAGACAAATTTATGTTTTTTATTTTATTTTATGGTCTGACATTAGTCCGTTGACATTGTCAACTCTCGGTTTTAATCAATTCTGTAATGAAGGAAAACTACTGGTCTATAAATGATGGAGAAGTTTATATCTGCAAACATGATACGAGGTTGGTCGATTGGTAACTTCAATGCTTATGAGGGGAATTTTGAAAGTAGGATAAGGCCAATATGGGACAGTGGCCCATCAAATCAAATTCTGATTGTTGATGTTGACGGCTTCACCAACTGAAGTGATTCAATACCCCAAAACTTCCCACGCACAGGGCTGTCTGGTTAGATTATTAATTTTGTCTCATTCTAACCCTTTACCATGTTGTGACTTTTTTATAACAAGATCAATCAGTCATTGGGCGTTCCACTAACTTGAGTCCAGATTAAAGGTGGTGTTGCACAAGCACAAAAAAAAATAATAAAAGAAAAACTCAAGAGGTTCAAGTATGTTAAGAAATTAACTTTATCCTTCTGTTATATACAGGAGTCTGTTTTTCTCCCAGCCCGTTTCCTATGAAATGTGATGCTTCTATGTTTCAAGCAAGTTGGTATTTAAGTCAACTAATTTAGTTCTTAGGTGTTGGCTTGGCCTAGTCAGTATAATTTGCTATTGGTAGGATAGGCGGTTGGAAGTCAGCTTCTGCGAGGTAACACTTTGGTTAAGCTCTGACTCTAACTCCAAGACCAGCTCAACTGTAACTCTCTAACCCAGACTGTCGAACAACCATAGGACATTTGTTTATATGGGTACCAACCAAAAACTCGGTGTGGGGCGAGGTGCAGCCTAGGGTTCTTGGTAAATCTCGATTTCTAAAAAGAAATCTTTGTTGTCAGGTCAGGAAAATTGATTACTTCTCATTTTTGGAAAATTAATCACTTTCCATTTCGCAGGGGGAGTCTCCATCATCTGTCAAGGTTGGTGGGGAGGTATCCTCCTAGACTCATTCTCTCTCATTGATATTCATCCAATTTAGTGGGTTAAAACCCCCCTTTCTCATCCCTTTTTCCCCCCCTTTTAACCCCGAAGGGATCCCGGCCGGGGGGGGGAACCCTCCTTAAAATTTTTAAATAAATTTTTTAAAAAAAATTCTATTTTTTATAAAAGGGTTTTTAAATTTAATTGAATTAAAAACCACCTTTTGGGTACAAAATTTCTTAGCCAACACTCTTTTATGGCCATCATTGGGGGGGTTTTCAAAGGGGTTTTTTAATTTATTTATAAAGGAATCCGGTTTTGGAAAAAAAGCCCAAACCAACTTCCCCCGGCATGAAAAAAATTCCAAAAGATTGGAAAGGGAAATGAAAAATTGGAAAAAAAAAAAAATTTTTTTTTAGGGGAAAAAAAGAATTTTAAAAATAAAAATGGTTTTTTTTTTCCGTGTTAAAGGGAAATTTTTTAAGGTTTTTAACTTTTTGT